>JAOWBL010013340.1:19567-38296 GCA_028564865.1 Zenarchopterus dispar | reverse complement strand
TGGATGGATGGATGGATGGATGGATGGATGGATGGATGGATGGATGGATGGATGGATGGATGGATGGATGGATAGAGGATACCTCTGACTTAAAAAATGCTCGTAACTTCAGAAATCAGTGTTCTTGGACAAAAACTGTTTTTTAACAGAAAAAAAGAAAATAACATAGTTTAAAACAACATAAAATGCTCCAGCACTTTATATTATGCATTTGCTGAAAAAGTTAAGTAAATGTCATGCCATGATGTCTGCACCCATCCTCTTTGTTTCATGAATTCTTATAACCTTTCATGTTACTTGGAAACTGAAAGGGCAGCTCCACAGGTTGTACAACATTTGTTACCATTGTCTTTTCTCTATCCAGTGACAGATGTAAAACCACTGCAAACAATAGATTTTTTTCCAAACCAATCTCATACTGTGCTTCAGGACAATGACACCAGAAGAAATGCTCAGACAGCAAATCTTTACAGTGCTTTTAAAAATAACACATGAATACAAAAACACTTCTAAGGTGTGAAAACAAGTTCAGCATTGTATAGTTAATTTTATTCTCAGTTGAAAAGGTGTAACATACAGAATATGAATGCTTATTTAGCCCACTATTAACTGTTTAGCAAAACTGGTTTAATAACCAGATCATTGATTGGACAGTTGTCACTTTTAAAATTCTTTTGGTATCATTAGTTACTGTAGAAGTATGCACATTTATCTTTATATTTCACCACCAAAATTAGTGAGTGTATTTTAAAACAAATCATCTTCAGTTGTTCTAAACTTGACTATGCTTTTAGGTTTGGGCGTTACAACTAAATTAGAAATAAAACTATAGTAGGCAATAGAAGTTTCTAAAACTTGCCTTTGACTCAGTTCTCCTAATTTATTTATGCAAAGTGAAACCTGTGCTTTCAGGATCGGTTTCAATGTCCTGCTGTGGTATTTTTCTTGTGCATTTCTAAGAAAAGCAAAAAAGGACCTGAGGAAAAAAAACAAACTAAAACCTGTTAGTATTTGATACCCAGGCATGACAATGAGGAAGGTGTGTTTTGGGGGGGTTTTTTTGTTTTTTTTTTGTTTGTTTGGTTTTTTTTTGTTTGTTTTTTTTAGATCTCTGACTAAACTGTGGGACAAAACTTTAAAAGATATACAAGTCTATATAGATAGAGACATACACGGATCATTTTCTAACAGTGTTTTATTATTTTTTGCAATTTCTTTTGTTATATCACAAGATAAGATCTTAAAAGCCTAAAAAAAAGCAAATACTGATGTGATCTGTGATACAGCATCATGCTTGGCTTCACACGAGAGCGTGTGTATCTCTGCAATGTCAGTGGAAGTTCATCTTCCACTGAAAAAAACATCACCCTCCATCAACAAGATTAATAATCAAAGAGGTAAGGTCAGAATGCATTTTCCTCTGGTTTCTGTGACACAAATCTATGAGCGTTATAAGACGTTAGAATGGCTACCTGTTAGGTCTCTTTTGATGCGAGGGTGTTTTGTTTTGGACTGACATTCTGCTCTACCCAGAAGCTTTTAGCTGCGAAATGAAGAAATGTAATTTCAGTATGACTTAATTTTCTTGCTTTTAATGAACTCTCTAGCCCCTTTAAAAGAAAAAAATAGAGCAAACAATAAAATTATTTTAAAAAAGTCAAACCAGTTCAAAACAAAAGAAAAATATTCATTTAAAATTCTGTGCCTCTGGAGGGTCTTGCTAATGTGCATGCCGACTTAGTGAGAGCTAATGGCTACAAACCAAAGGCCTGTTAGAGGTTTCCACTCAATGAGACCAACATTAACTGCATTGATTAAAGATGGAATCATCTAACTCTAAACTCTCCATGCTCATGATCTCTGTTTTAAAAGAGCAGGGACCAACCCCAGTCCAAAAGGAACTATCTCAGACTTTTACATGATACTGCACAGGAAACAGCTCAATAAGCCCCAGAGCTTTGAGGAACTCTGGGATCATCTCCTTCAACCTGGGGTCCTAATTGCTGTGGAGTTATTCAACTTCCGAGGTCCTCATCACTAGTGATAAGGAAGTTCACCAAACTGATTGGTTTATGTTTCTGTGTGAGTCATTTAGGTTGGGAAAATCCTCAAAGTTCTCCTTCAATCTACAATCGAATGGATCCTTATGGTGGCAAATGCAATTGACCCGTCTGCAGTATGGCATCTCTATGGACTGTAGTTCAGAGAGTCAGGCCTCACCTTTGGGCCTCAGACACCTCTTTGATCTGACCGGACCTGGGCAAGGTATCAATCGATTACATGTACTGATCTGGACCCCAACCATGGACCTACAAATCCAAAGCTAGGGTTTGGGATAACAGGGCACTAATGACCCTTAGAAAAAGGCTTTAGAGGAGTACACAATGATTTTGACTCATTAGATTCAAGTGCTGAATGAAAATGTCAATTTTTAGAGCATAAATGAAGAGATGTAGCTATAAATTTGTTCGTGTGAGGTTGATAGTCTCTTCCAGTAAACCCCACACTACTCTTGTCCTGAAAATGTACCTCGCTAACTCTGGAGGAGAAAGAGTGGAAAATCACACCCCCGTACTTTATACACAACTGCACAAGTACATGACTTTCTTGACTGTACAGATTTTGAGCGTACACAAGCACAGGCATCTTGAAAAACCTGTTTGACCTGATTAGTAAAGCTTATGTTTGCTTAAGTCAGTGCATTAAGAGAAAAAGTTCAGTCATAAGTGTGACATAATGGGTGGAGCTGAACATAGCAGCTGATATATTTAATGTCAGACAATTGATGTACCCAGCAATGTTAAGGATGGCTCTCCAACAGTTTGTGGGTGGGTTTGCTGTGGTAACCATTCTGCTATGTCAAGGTGAGAAAAAAAGGATTTATAGTTCTTATACTATCACCATGATTTTATTATCACTGAAGTTATCTGTTAATGCACAAGGATGTTTTTTGTCATTACTTTTTTGATAACTTTTTGTACCTTAGATATAGGCAGGGAAGGCTCTTATGTTCTGTACTAGTCAATACCCAGGGAGATCCTGTATATCCATATGTATTCAACTTCAGACACTAAAACACAGTGTTTTCAGCCTTCAAAGCAATTCTGGGAATCTTCCATTATTATATCCTTGCAAACTTTTTGACTTATTATTAATATTATCCGCCTGTTTTTAAAGAGAAAATACAGTGTGTCCTTTCTAAAAAAGATGCTTGTGTTCAGAAAATCTCAGCATCATCTTCACTCACCGGTGGCTCGTCGACTCCCTTGTCACTCTCTCTTTTGTGTAACTCATAAAATACTTTAACTGTTTTTACTTTGGATGGTATTGCCTTACCCTGCAGAGCTACTGCGAAGATTGTTCTTTGACTCAGTCTCAAAAACATACCTCCTGGATATGGAGGTCTAGTCCTTCTAGAGAGACTGGTTTGGATTTGTTGCCTCTCGGCTGTAGTATTGCAATTAAATTAGGTTGTCAAATTAGTTCTTAAAACAAAAAAGAAAAAACATACTTATGTCAGTCAAGACATGCAGTCAAGAATCTGCAAGGTAAAACATAGTTCTCAAATTTTTGTTTCTACTTGATGAAAACATTCAGGAAAATCATTCTCACAAAAATTGTGGCTTTATGTGATGAAACTAAACTAACTGAAGTGGTAGCTTATGTTGTAACTGGTGTTGATGTTGGTAAAAAAGGGCAAAAGTATACCAAAGGTGCCTTACTTCAGAGACAGTTCTGCTCATTTTATGTTTCTTTTTAGGTATCTCCTCACATTTTGAGAGCCTCCTTTTAAACATATTAGTTCTTTTTAGCTTTTTTTTTGAAGCCATATTAGCCTGTTAGAAAATTTGTACTCAGGTTGATTATATTTTGAAGAATTCTGAATATGGACAGACAACGTTGCCACAATTTTGATCACTGAGTTCAGCAGAAGCTGTGACAAAAAAAAGTTATTTCCATTTGATTTAAAAGATTTTTTTTAAATCACACCTCACAAATAAAAGTGAGCTACTGTTTAGCCTAACACAGTTGGTTTAACATATTTCTCTGTTTTGTTATTACAGGTTGTCTCTCTGACGAAGAGGGTAAGCATCCAAGGGCAGTTAGAGATAATACAATTCATAAATTGACATAATCATGAATAAATATCACATCATGTATTGTTTATTTAATGCCAATGGGAGGGCTCGCAAGCTTTTCTATGGATAAAACAGCAATAACTTCCTCAGTCTAAGCAAAACTGAGGTAAGAACAGATGTTGAACTTCTGCTGTTTAGTTTGTGTCCTCTTACTTTTATTAGCATGTGGCATGAAGAAAATCAGGACCCGAATCGTGGGAGGTCAGGATGCATCTCCGGGAGACTGGCCCTGGCAGATCGCCTTATACAAGAATGGTTATTTCGTATGTGGTGGGTCGTTGATCACAGACCACTGGGTGCTGACAGCAGCTCACTGCATAACAAGGTAAGGAGTCACTTTTATGCAGGTTTACATTTTCTGTAGTGGTGGGTGATGATGATGATGATGATGATGATGATGATGATGATGATGATGAGTAAAATAATACACAGAGTGACTCCTGATCCAACGGTTAACAACACATTTTATTAGGCTCATCAAGATGTTTCACTGTTTTCCCAAAAATGTTGAAAGTACAACACCAAGCAATAAACTCTTCAGATATTAGTGATTAGGTGTGTCCAAACATTTAACTGGTACTGTACATTTTTAGCGTCTTATAAAATCAATTTCACACACGACTTTTGTCACACTGCCACCTCAGAAAAAATTCCACCGACAAGTTAAGATAATAATTTTTTTTTTTTTTTAATAATCTGGTCCATTCATGATTACAAAAATTCATTTGATACAATCTTAGATTAACAACATGATTTAACAAAAGAAAATAGACCAAAATTCAGAAACAATAAGAAAAACATTGTAAAGAAGAGATAAACTCTGTCTTTTTTTCTCTCTCTCTCTTTTAGGGATGATGTAAACATTACAGAAGTTCATTTGGGTGTCAACAACCTCGATTCTGATCCCAATAAAGTGACCCGAGAACTGGAAGACGTTATCTGCCATCCTGACTATGATTCTTATGACTACAACAATGACATTTGCCTTCTGAAGCTGGCGGCTCCGGTCAACTTCACAGACTTCATCCAGCCAGTCTGCCTGGCCTCAGAAGAGAGCACTTTCTATGACTGGGACTACAGCTGGATCACTGGGTTTGGTGACACGGGTAAATTACAAATTACTTTTAAAGTATTTCTTTTAAAATACTGCTCGTGGATTTCCTCTCAAAACTCTAACTTGGCCGATCTATTTGGTTAGGTGAGGGTGAAACCACCACCCTGCAGGAGGTGAACGTGCCCATAGTGGGGAACAACAAATGCCAGTGCTACCTTCCACAGTTCCATATCACAGAGAACATGCTGTGCGCTGGACTCGATGAGGGAGGAAAGGATTCATGTCAGGTGATTACTTTTTGGATTTTTTTGAGCAATGTCTTCTTGCTTGATGGGTCAATAAACCTGTACACAAAGAAAGAGGATGTAAACTTCATAATTGTAACCCAACACATCAGCTATGTGAACTAGGTTCACTAGCATTAAAATATGTTAATTAGCTTCACAGCAATGCATAAAATTGTTTGGGAAAGATTTTCTGAATATTATGAAAGTTGGAACAAATAAGACAACCTCTATTTTCACAGGGAGATTCAGGGGGCCCACTGGTGGTCCAGCAGGAAAATATGACCTGGGTCCAGGCTGGTGTTGTGAGCTTCGGCGTGGGATGCGCTCTCCCTATGTTGCCTGGAGTCTATGCCCGTGTGTCCCAGTACCAAGAATGGATCAGTGACACAGTCACTGGCATGAGTCCAGGCTTCGTTACCTACACATCCTCAAGCTGGAACCCCGATGAGTACTTCTCCTGTTCAACAGAAATGCCTTACACCACTGACGACAGCATATTTGGCAGTGGTGAAAACCTGAGCCACTTCACTCACTTTGTCTCACTCTCGGTTCTTGCTCTGGTGCTTCATGTTCTCGTTGAGCGTGGTGGGATGTAAATGCAGCTCGCTGACTCGAGTAGTGCACACACTTCGTGAGGCGGGCCGCTTAATTCCCAGATTCAGATTTTATTAGCGATGAATGAAAGGTGAAGGGAGATATGTCATTTTGTGCTAAAACAATCAGAACGTGCTTATTTTATTCTAACCAGCTCTTTAAATCAGTCTTGTATCGCATGAAAAAATAACCGATGTGCAACTCAAATCTAATCTTTGAAGCTAAACATCTGGGTTTAGGATCTTCGTCTGTATATCATTTCCAACTATTCCAGGATGTGGAATGATTGAATATTATGTCACATGTGAACTGATTCATGACTATGAGTTTCGACACATTAAAAACATATTAAACTACTTTTACAAGGGCACTGGTATTTTTACTCATTACTTGTCCTGCTTCAATGCAGGAAAAGTTGGAAATGTATTTTTTTGTCATTTATCTATTGAGCCTTGGAAAAAAAACAGGAGAGAAGTTGGAAAGAGGAATTGTAAGCAAAATTTAAAATACCTGCAGCAAGCAACACAGGCATCCCATGGACCAACAAGCGATTCAAACTAATAGCTAAGGCAGAAAATTAAAGAGTTGGTATGTGTACACATTTTATTGTATCTAATTCCTTCAGTCAAGCTGTAATCACATTTAACTGCAATGGAGGTGTAACTAGAAGCACATTTTTAAAACTGTACTGTAAAAAGATCTTAGCAGAGTTTTCGTGTCAAAAAATTCAAAATTAGTACAAAAATGTTTTTCGTGCCATCATCCTGTATTATTATTATTTTGTGTTTTTCTTTTAACTTTATATTCATTGATGGTGCTGTGCTGCTGCTGGAACTCCCAATTTCCCTCAGGGATCCTGCTGAGAGGGATCAATAAAGTTTGATCTAATCTGATCTAAAACAGTAAAAGTGGATTCATATACAAAATTCACAGCAACATAATTTATTGTATAAAATCTGACAAAAATGTCATACGACACTGGAACAATTAAAACTTGATCAGTTTATTTCAGCCCATTTCTTCACATGAAACTATAATGGATCCATATTTATAGTTTGATTTTCAATTTATTTATTTATTTATTTTTAATTTACTTTTTTAGCAAACAGGAGCTAATACTTTTCTGCTAGTGGGATCTAATGAATGCTGGTAATCAATCAAAAGTATGCCCAAAAGGCATTAGTATACTTCTTTCCTAGTAAAACAAAATGTTTCTACAACTTTTCAAGCTTCAAATTAAAGTTGTATTATTCATGTGGTTTTACCGTATAGAGATAATGAGTCAGAAAGTGAAATCAGATGAATCTCATTACAGAGACATTACAAAAAAAAAAAAATCCCCTCCTGCAACCACCTTCCTCCTACAACATTTCAGTATGAGTTATGGGTCTCACACAGCACCACATCAAACTAAATACACCTATAATTTAAATAATATTTCTAAAGTTTTTGACCAACAATCCATATTCTGTAGGTTTTTAACTACAGCCAGCAATTTTCAAACTTCAGACAGCTTGATCCATCTTCAAACACACAAGCGATGACTTGAATTCTTAAAGCTGACATGAGCCCAGATAACTACACTTTCCATCGGAGAAAAGCACACACGCCATCAATCATCCAGCTCCACGGTTTGAGAAACTTATACATAAAGTCCTTTTTTTCTTCTTTATACTCTCTTGATTTAATTTGGTATCGAAAGGATGGTTCTTATATGATAGGAAGATACAAGTCTTGAATGAACTGCAAAGTCATCCACTTCATTTGGTTCAAAACGTCACTTTAAACATCTTTAGTTTGCATTTCATTTGCATTTCCCAATTTTTGTCCTTATGACTCGCTTTCCAAAGGAAGAAGCTTCAATTCTATCTTCTTTTTTTTAAACAGATCTTTGTAACAGAATGTCTAGAGTTTCCAGAAAACGAAAACCCAAATTCTCGTAAGAGGCAAAATTAATTCCTAGAGTGCTCTCTACTTTGTGATATGGTTGCATAAAGATATTGCTCTAAGGTCATAAAGTCCACCGTCCTTCACAAATTCCTGCAATTTGTCATCCCTCATGAAAACACCAGTGGCAGGCCTAACAAAATGATTCTTTATGAAATTCATCTCATTCCAGGGCTGACGGCATGTTCATTTAGAAAATAATATATGCACATCTTAATACATCTGCCTTTCCCATTAAATATGAGATTTTATGGATTGTATTTCACTATTACATCAGTGGAATTCAGTGGTGGAACACATGGCCGTGGGTGTGAGTTTATCTTATTTGGATGTAACTTTGCCTGTGACATCTGAAACGAGGATGGATTTGATCAGAATGAACGTAAGGAAGTTTGTTTGCATCGTCATAGTTTTATTTAACTATGACTATGAATTAACATGAGCTAGGAGAGCTTTTGGTAACTCAGGTAAAGTGGATGTGCTCCAGCAAGATCTTGTTTATTCCAGTTTGGCCATTTTTGAATGAAACAGAGTTTAGCAGCGTTAGCTCCTGCCAATATGGTGACCACTTGAGCTTTGGGTTTCTTTTGTTCTTTTATTTATAGCCTTTCCTCTTGGGGTCCGATGGGATCTCTTACCACAAGGTCTTGTGACGTTAAAAAAGAACAATATATCTCGTCATGTGAAAATCTGTATTGTGAAGCAGCCTGTAGGAAGAATCATCCTTGTTACTTCTGGACTTCCAGAAAACCACAAAAAGAAGAAGAACGACACCTTAGACAGCCAACCCATTTGTAATTTAGTGACTTTGGCGCTATATTTAACAAGTTTTCAGACCCCTCTAGGAACTTTTTTTGATTAGTTTTCCAGAAAAGTGACTACACAGACAAGTCTAGCAACTTTGTAGACTTTAACATGAAAGCATGCATTGGCTTTACTCTTCTCAGTCAGCAGCAGGTGCTGCTGAGTAAATGATCCTGCAAACCTGAAAAAAATAAAAAAATAAATAAAAAGTACAAACCATTGGATTACACCCTAGATGAAACCATGATCCAACTTTTAATTTGTACCATAAAATCTGTGAAAATACTCACAGGCTCTACAGAGTGAACTGAGCTTCTAAACATTTTATTAAAGTTCATAACTATAAGATTCTGTTTTAAAATGTTATCAATAATTTCATTCAGTTTAATCCCGAGATGAATAGAGTAGATTTAAATTTGAGTGTAGCAAATGAGTGAGTCCAGCACAGAGTTGTCTTATTTTTGTTTCTTTTCTGTATTAACAAAAAAAAAAAAAAAAGGAGGGTGTTATTTCCACAGAGAAAATGAAAAATGTCCCTCTTGGGGTGACTAACTCTGAAACACTCTAAGCTGTAGTTTAATTTCCCATCCTGCCGTTCCCCCACATAGCTCCTCAGACAGAACTAATATCCACCTGGAAGGATCAATCAGGTGAAAAATCACATGCCCCAGAGCTCCTAAGTGCACACAAACCTTACAAAAGAAATATTTGTGACATATATGTTTGCTTTTTGTCTATCACTGATGTCCTTCATGTCTTATTTTGAAATATTCCCATGAATATTATTATTGTTCCTAACAGGCAACTGCAGATATTTTGTGACCCACAAGTACAAAAACGTTCTGGGTGGGTGAACACGAGACTGAGTCACAGGCAGCTTGGAGCAACAGCAACAGCCTCATTGTTATTCTGTGTCTGTCATTTTTCATATTCTCCGTGGTTCAAATAGTTCTCACTCTGTAGTTTATCCAAAACAGAAAAAATGTCTCATGAAAACGATTAGATAACTTAACCTAGAAGCTGTTTGCTTCTGTTTTTCTCTATTTGGCAAATTGTTAACTAAACAGTTACTTGCACCTTGGTTCAACATTTTAATAATACTGTTGAAAAAAAAATTAATAAACAGAAAAATTCCCTCTTAGCCTCTCTTTTAAAACTCAATTTTAATGTCTGTTTTGTGTACTTTATTCACTGGATAAATAAAGTAAAATAAAAATACTTGTCTGTATGTAACATTTTTCACAATACAAAACAGTTTATTGAAAATTTCCTTCAGTTTCACAAATTGTGGACAATTTGTCTGGTAGTCCGTTATCCAGGTGATTGTGGAGACATCCACCCATGTCTTCTCATACAACAGCGTGTTAAATTAACTGGAGAGATGAAAAAAACGCGATCCTCCCATTGTAACCTGCTTTAACCAGAGCTGGATGGAGCAGGTGGATGATGTCTTCAACTCCAACCCTATGGTGATGTGCAAACTGCAGGGGGTCTTTATATCTGCTTGTTTACACACCTAGTTGGACCAGTAAGGTCTCTCCAGGACATTCACGTTAAGATCTGTTAGAATAACTGCTGAAGTCCTTGAAGGCAAATAAAACAAAATAAGATGCTAAGATAAGAGGGTGCTTCTATATCTTAGTTATCCTCTTTGATCCGAATCACCTAATGAGTTTATAAACTTGTAGATTTTCAACTTGGTTTGGCTCTTTTACTTGAAGTAAAAACCAAACATCCCAAAATGTGTTACTTCAAACCATTTGAGAACATCCTAACTGCCTAATGATCAAAAGTGTGTCCTGCAGGGCGAAAACCTTAAACTGAAGATTGTGTGTTAGGAAAATACTGATGTTCTGCTGGTCTTTAATGTGGGTTAATCATGCGCCTGCACAAATGGAAATCTTGATTCAGTGTTCCATGTGATTCTAGACTTTAGACCCTGTTTACGTCTAGACTGGACCAGAGTTCACTGATTTCTGTGAATAAAGGCCAGCTGGTTTTGAGAGTCTCGGTATGATCCTTTTGTTTTATACCCAAGTGTGATTACAGCTGAAACAAACCACACCAAAGCTTTTAAGTTTCTTTAGTTATCAGACACGTATCTGTCAAAACACACCTGACATGTTTCGACAGTAAACTTCTGTCTTCATCAGAGGCGTCACTAGGTGGTGAGTGAGGTGTCTGAATCAGCTGATTTCTGCTGAGCCGGTGTGACAGGTCGCCCCCGCCCCTTGCTGTCGGCTTGCCGCTCGGGGATGTCCCTCCAGGTGTGGGAGAGCAGGAAGGTCACCCCGTCCCAGTTCATGGCTGCGCGAGCTTGCTTCCTGAGCTCCTCTGCTTCCATGATCCAGCGTTGGCGCCTGCTGGTTTTAGTGCAAAGAGCTTTTTCCAACCCATGATGTGATTTTCCCGTGTGCAGCGGTCCGTTATTGCTGACTCCATGTTTTCTTGTAATGCCTGTCCTCTTCCTGATCGTGTTTGTCTTTTTGCTGTTTCTTTTCCACGTTCTTTTTGATGCTCTTTTTTGTGTGTATTAAAAGGGCCTCCTTTTTCTCCTAAGTATGTTTTGTTGCAGGAGTGGTATGGTATATCACATATGACATTGCATTTATTGTGTTGGTCAGCCTTGTCTTTGGGATGTATATATGGTAAGATATTTGGTAATGTGACCATTCCTTGATTTCTAAATCTGATTTTTATGAAGATGGACATTTACTGTCAAAACATATCAAGTACTTTTTGATTGATACATGTCTGAAAATAAAAGAAATTTAAACATAGTAAAATTCACAAACATAGATACTATGAACATTGTTGGATTTAAACCACACCATCGTCACATTTCCACTTCCACTAGGACTGTGCAAAACCCAAATAGTGCAAAAGAAAACCTGCCATGGAAACACCTTGAATTTAAATAAAATAAAACATACTCTGCCTTTGTCTTCTGTTGACTACTTTCACAACAGCACCCGTGGTGATCGCAATAATTTGTCCAAAACTAAAGATGTTTCCCTTCGTCTTCTTTCTTCTTCATAGTCGAGATCTTCTAATCTCTAAGCGAGAGTGCAATTACCTATCTCTGTTACACTTTTCTTTCTTTTCACGCCATCAGTTCTAAAACTACCTCTGTTTTTTGAGTAGTCTCTCAGTTGCATCTGTTCTTTTAGCACCGTGTCAATCTACGGTGTGGGAAGTGGGACTTAGCTGAGATCTAGCAGCTCACTGGCTACTGAATGACTCAGTACCTTACACTGACGGAAGCAATGACATTAACAGCTTTATTGTAAATGATTAAAAAAGGGAAGGGCAATAACAACTTATGTCTGTTAGCTGATTTTGCACTTAGTTTGCGCTGAAGCAACAGGCACAGAAATACCACTAATCTGAAAAGAGTGTTGTGGGTGTGGTTTTTGGCTAGTTCCTGTTTTATTTTGAAGGTCTGTGTCCCTGTGTTTAGTTATAGTTAGACTTCCCTTGCTCCCGTCTGCCCTGACTATTTGCACCTTTGTCTCATTATGCTTGCTAGCCCGTACTTTCTGTCTGCTTTCAGTTGGTTTTGGTTGTAAGTTAGTTTTGAGTTTGATTGGATCCATGCTTGTGTTGCTTTCATTAAAGCATTTTTGATTTTCTACTCCTGTGTTTGGGTCCTGCCACAATCTCTTCACCACTTCATAAAGGGCTTTATATAAAGGTTAAACAGAAGCTGTTAACAATGATCCTTAGGGTATTCTCATGTCACAGACACCTCAATTAGAATAAACAAAATTGTATTATTTTGCAAAAAGAAAAAAATAGGTATAGTAGTTTACCTTTAATACTATGCTGGAAATGTAGTTCCATTAAATCCTCACAAACAGAATGCTGATCTTTTTTTTTTAATGAAACGCACTATTAAAATTAAATATGTATTTATATTTCCCGCTGTTTTAGATATTCAGCATCCCAAGAGTTGTTATGCTGATACATGTTTTTGAAAAACTCTTAATAGGGAATTTTTTTTGGGTCTACCTCACTTGATGCTCTTCCCAGTTTTGCATGAGAAGTCCTCGTCATCATTTTCAAGACGTGTTTGAATAAAGTGTAAGGAGCATGAACACAAAAGTGACTTATATTTAACACCTTTGCTTCAGAAGATCAATGAAGCTGCTAATGTCACATATCTTACCTTTGGAAAGGACTTAAAAGAGTGAACACTGATTTTTAAGAGGCAAAAACATCTTTGAATGACGCAACTGTTGCCGAGGAAACTGACATTATTCTTCTGAATTCAACTTGTTTGACAACAAGATAGACAACAGATAATTAGAATAGACAAACCTCCTCAAGCACTGTGTGGACTGCATTTCAGAAAAGAAAGTGATCACCCTGCTATCCATGCAGCTTAGAAATTGATCTGTTTTCTTCTTCAAAAACAGATGATCACGAACAGTGGCTTGTTAAAAAAAATTAATTTTTGATGGAAGCCGTTCATAACAGACAAGGATTCCTGCTTTGAGGCTTGGGCGATGGCATTATAAAAACCAAAGTGGTGTGTGTGGAGTGGCAGAAAAATCAATGCTGTCAGATCAGAAGCCTGCATTTTACACAGAAGTGGGTTAGATGAGGAAAAGAGATCTGCTTCGATGTCAACACAAGCAAAATCAGAAATCAAAATACAAGCAAACTTTTGAAAAAGCATAGAAAATAAGGCTCAACCCATCAAGGAATACTGAACCAAACTAAAAATGAAAGCAGTGATTTATGCTGTCAGGATAAATTTAGAATTTTCTACATTTCGCTCTGCTTCTGACTCAACCTAATAGATTATAGTGATTTATTATTTATTTTTCTTTATTTGGTGTATACACACATACACCAGTGGCTTGGTGCAGAACAACAACCACCTGTAAGGTCGCTGACAGCAGTCGAGGACATCAGAGCTTCGCCCAGACTTTTATGTGAGTTCGGGACCATCACTAATTTTTTTTTTGTTTGTTTTGATCTTCTATTGTTTTTTATTTATTACCTAACAGACAGACAAATCACAGACAGACCACCAAGATTTTAAGTTTCTTTCTAGATGTATGTCTGCAATACAATATATGACAAACACATATCCCACAGAGTCCACTTCACCTCTCTTTACTTTCTTCTGTAATTTTCCCTTCTCTCTTCATCACTAGTTTCTTTCACAAACACTCACTCATTCACACACACACAGTCTACAGTTTAGAGAGTATTTACCTTTTGTGGACTCTGTCATATTTTACTGGTATCTCTTTGACAAGCCTCGGTCAGAAAAGTTCCTCTGACCGCTGGGTTCATGCAAATCTCCCAGTTCACACAAAATCTGGAGTTCGTAGACATCTGTGGAGGGGGACATACATTCCTCCTGCCTTTGTAGGAACTCTGTATGACTCCCATTCAATTCACAAGAACAACTTGAGGCATTCTTGAGAAAATGAGGTGATTTCTTTTTTCTTTTTCTGCTGAATGCTGGCTGTAGAGTTTATATGATCTTCATAATGGTGCCTCGGAACCCACTCACAGCATACTTATGACCATTTCATAAAATGCAGCAATGTATACTACATTAATATATAGGTCAATATCTCTTTTTTGGATCACTTCCCAGCTTCTTGGCCTAATTTACATAATTACTTCTCTCCATCCAGCTTTATCATCTCTATTTCCCATATTTCATAATAAACTATAAACCCTTTCTTCTGTCTGTTCACACCTCCTTGTTCCAACATTATCCAGCAGATCACTCTTTCCTAGGCAGTTGTCCCAGATTTTGCCGGTGCCCTTTTTAATTCTCCCATTATAAATAATATGTTTAATTTATCCTCCTATAATTTCCTTCTTCCTCACAGGTTCTAAATTTTCTTTTGTATTCTCTCTCTCTCTCACTTCTTCTTTCATCTCAGGTCTGAGGGCTATATGGCTTAACAAAATTGTTCACCATAACTCAGCTTTTTCTTTATAGGTTATTGTTACCCTTTAATATCATTCAAAACTCAGTAAATGCACTCTCTTTTATCTCTCCGCAGTCTTCCAGTCATTCTCCACACAGCTCTCACTGTTGCTATTTCCTTTTTGCTTGCTTACACTTTTAGTTTCTTTGTGCTGTATTAGATTTTGAAGACTGCTTGCTTCCAAATGTTAAAAGCCTTGTTTCTATTTTTGACTACTACTTTGCATTCTGCTTCCTACCATGTCACTGCCTCCTTAGTCTTCCTGTCTTGACTTTTTGGAAATGATGGTTTTCTTTTAATCTTATTTGTTGTGCTTCTGTTTTGTGTATTTCTGTTTTGTTTCCCCAGCAAGCTAAATTATATTACCCACTACAATTTCATGTTTTGGATTACACTCCTTACACTGTTGACTTTAAATCAGCAGTACAACTTTTTTTGGAATATTTTCCTCTGTCCTTGTTCCTTGTTAAGATGTACACTTTTGCCCTCAGCATCTATTCTCCTTCCAGATTCTTTCATGCATGAAGGTAAGATTCCACCTGAGATTATTGTTGCAGACCCAAAGAGGCAGTCGATTTTCTATCCTTTTTTTGTTATCTGGCCCACATTTACAATTTTCACTCATTAACTAGTTTCTCAGTCCGGGTCCTCTAGAATTGCTGCCAGGCATGTTTTAGATGTTTCCCTGCTTCATCAAACCCAGCTCACAATGGAGAGGAACATAAACAGATTTGCATGCAGACCTTGATAACAAGCTGATGTTGATCCGTGTATATGAATCAGATGTTTTGAAGTACGGAGAGATGTAAAAAATAAAAAATACAGGGCAGTGACTTAGATCCTAAATTTGTAGTTTTTCACCAAGTGTACAAGGTTACGGACCCTCTCTACTGTTGTTGTTCACTCCGTTGTCTCTATTGACTTCCACACTAAGCAGAAACCAGGATGAAACACAAAACGGAGATCACAAGAAGGAGAATGCAACAGCAAGAGGGACGGCTGGAGTAGAGTGAGATATATTCAACGCAGGTGAAGAGCAATCATCTAACAGGAAGCAGGTGTGGAGCGAAACAGGGGGAAAATAATAGATGTGCATGGAGAAAAAGGTTTTTCAAATAAAACAATAGATGAAAACTCCAAACCTTACCAGTGGATACAGGATAACACCAGAACTCATGCTGGACAGAAGCCCAGCTGAATCATTGACCTACATCGTCACTGTTAACAACTGTACAAAAGTAATTTTAAAGTTCATACGGGATTTATATACTTCTCTGTTTTTCTTGCGTGACCCTGTAATTAGACTTCCTAACACTAGGTGGCAGTGCAGATTCTTTCCTGTAAAGACTTAAGTTGCATTGCTGAGCTGCCTTTTATTTACTTTCCTTTTATTTATGACATGGCAGCAGCACAAATAAAGCATGTTCTCTATGAGTTGGGACTGATAAAATATCTCTCTATCTGACTTGAAAAAAAAAAGTAAAAGTGAGAAATGCAAGGATGAAAATGTAATGTCTGTCAAACAAACCAGTCACATCTGTTGCAGTCTGTTTAAACTCGATGTGCATTTTCACTTCTGGGAGTTACAAGTCAGGCTGCAGCAGAGGTTTCAAAATAAGGTTCTGTTTAATAAAGTTGTTACATGTAGGGTTGCCCACTACTGTGGACCTATAATTCTGGTTCGACATAGAGATGAAACTCATAGATAACTGAGCGATATTCCAAGCATTAACTGGACATATAATCGTATCTTACTTTTAACCCCAACCACTTGAAGATCGGACACTGCTGAGACTCGCAGCTTCATCTCAGAGGGGATGAACATGATGGAGATCAGATGCTGCCATTAACAGCCTGCTTCCATTGGCTCTCTACGGCATCGCTGAATTTTTTTCTGAAGAAATGCTCTGGGATTTCTAAATCTAAATTTCCTTGGGGCAGAAAAAATCCCTAACGGAAGCAGAATTTACCTAAAAATGTTTTTTAATTCTTAAAAGCGATAGCTGTTTCCCTTGTTTTTACCCCTGGGTTTACTTCCAGACTCCAGTTCTAGAGAAGTGCTGATTTTAAACCACATGTGCTTTTATTTATTTATTTATTTTTTTTTGTAAAGAACAGATATAAGCTATATAACAACAAATTACTCTAATCTACCTCTTTGCAACCTCAGCTATTGTCACATTCCTCTCACATAATCACAAACTTTTTTTTGTCACTGGGGCATCCCATAGTTACAAATCCTATTGATGGATACAATCTTGCCAGAGCAGCAAATAAAGTTTTAGGGATAAAACTCCAATAACTTTATACAGAAAAACCTCTCATGTATTCAAGGCCAGACTTCCTCCACACTCGCTTTTTTATTTGTACTTTTTCTGTCTCTCTTTTCACTGAACTTTTTATCTACATGAAAGCTTCTGCAGTGCCGCATTAGGATGATTTAACAGTTCTTCCTCTCTGCATAAGACCAAATAAAATTCACTTTATTATCTTAATTGTGTTGGGTAGCTCTGTGGTAAGCAATTTGAGGTAAACCTATTAACTGTTTGCTGCTAAGTGAAAATACTTTTGGACCAGTGGCAAAACTGTGTAGGATTTCTTGCCAGAACTATTACAGGCATATTACTACAGCATCACTGTTAGTTTTAATATTAACCTAAGACGGTTGGAAATAAACAGTTAAAATATGTTTTACTAAACAAAATCTCCACCATTTTTTAAATTATATGTACACCACTTTTGTTATTTCTGGTCTAAACATTTATCTGTGGGACTGCCTGGATATAATGCAGCTCAACCCAAGTATGTTTACAGAAGCTAGCACTTTCTTTACACAGCCGTACTAAACAGTCACTGCACAGACTCTGACAATTCAGAGCTCATTTAGAACCACTCAGAAGCAGTATATGATCAATATTTAAGAGATAATGTGCTGTTTAAGATGGTATTATAGAAGATATGTTATGTCTAGTTTGATAGTGGACTTCAGAGAAGACCATGGTGAAGTTAGTTTTAGGTCCAATACTTATTCACTCTGCATCAGTCAAAGCAGTTTTTTTCCCTATAAATTCTAAACCACTTGAGTCAGTGACTTCAAAGCATAATTGTAAAACTACTGGAGGTAAGTATGATACCTCTCTTATGTTTGTTTTTTTTTTTGTTTTTTTGTTTTTTTTTTAACCAACCTGAAACTAACTTCACCCCAGCAGAAGCAGCCACTCATTTCTCTTTCTGGTGCACCATGTTCCAGGCTTGCAATCACTTTTAGGAGTTAAATTAAGAAAGAAAAACAGAACATGTAATTAAAGTAACTCAGGAAATGATCCAAGAACTCAGCAAGTCATCATGTGTAATGACTTATAAGTAGTTGGCAAATAGGTAAAATAAGGTGTATTATGGTGTAATGTTAGCTGGAGTAAAATATCCAGTTTCCCCATCTTTATCTCCACCCAGCTTCACATCACGCTGCATTTGCTGTGCCTCAGAAGTGGGAAGCACAAAGCTGTATGACGGCTGTCAAAAGAAGAAATCTCCTGAGAAGAGAGAGGTGGAGAAGAGTCAAACGGTTAACTCCATCAACTCAAACATCTTGTTATAAACAGAGGCGTAAAGGCATGGCTCAAAAGGAAGATCTTTTACTGTATCTGAAATATTTTGAGACTAGCACATCACAAATGTTTTATTTAGACCTCAGGAAATAGTGTCAACATTTGTAATAAAAAGTTTGTTTTAAAAAAGATGATACAATTGTCAACTTCATTATGGAGGAAGATGAACAGTTTAGTGACATACAGTTGGAAAACTTAACCATTTCTCCATGTTTTATTATTAGGATTACTTTATAATTTGGCTGTTTAAACATCTTAAAAAGATGTTACAACATCTGCATTCAATATTGAGACGTTATTCTGATTCAAGTCACTGAAATTTTGGGAAATGAAATG
>JAOWBL010013340.1:0-19467 GCA_028564865.1 Zenarchopterus dispar | reverse complement strand
AAAGATGTTACAACATCTGCATTCAATATTGAGACGTTATTCTGATTCAAGTCACTGAAATTTTGGGAAATGAAATGAAAATTATTGCCATGCACAGGCTCAGGTTATCAGAAAGAAAGTTTAAAAGAACCATTTTCTCTGGGAACAAAGAAACACCTTTTGACAGTTGAAGTCAAGCCTTTCCTTCAACCACTGAACCAGTGAATTTAGCTGCACACTTTTCACAGCTCACATTTGAATTGCTTTTGAAAAGCAGATCTTTGCTCATTCCAAGCAGCTTACATTGTCCAGAACTACAAAGAGCTGGCATTTCTCACTTCATTTATCGGTAACTGGCTGATATGTATGAATGTATCGGTTCAAATCTCAGTTTAAGAGGGAAATTAAAGTGGATTAGGGATTTAGTCCTTTCTTCCACCTCATTCATCCCTCGCCTTCATCCTGTAATCTTCTCCTCTTCCTTTTATAGACCAGACAGCTGGAATTATCGTGTCTCTGCAGGAACGGTTGTGCTGTCCTCCAAATGAAGCTACTCATCAAAACTGGCAGTCTTTTCCTTCAAGTAACCTGAAGCGAGAGAAGATATCAATGTAGTAAACTGCTATCTGCTATAAATCTCACAACATTCTGGATTCAGCATCCCATTTGGGACTCTATTGAACATCTGCATACGTCCTTTAGTTCAAAATGAGCATCACATACTGTACATATTGTTCTTATTTGTTACAGAGATTAAGTGATATCCTTTGGTGGCTTGCACCTATTAAAATGCACCCCAGGACAGTAAACTTCATTATTACAGAATTTTGTAAAGTTTGCACAGGCTATACTAGGACAATATTTGACAGTGATAGAAATCACTCAAAAAGAGATTAAACAGGATTATCACAACTGCTGGGGTCTCACTGCCACCTTGGGTGGTAGCTGCCACATGCTGCCTTTGTTTGATTAAAGCAAAAAAGATTAAAGAAGCATTGTTAAGAATGCCTTTTTTCCTGAACTAAGTCTATTTTTTTTCTTTTTTCGTTTTTAATGAATAACTGAACCTGTAAGTTGCACTGTAAGGCCCAGAATACTGACAGCATGAGGTCAGATTTCCTGGGGTTCCCAAACATTTGCAGGACACTACTGTGCTTGGTCAAAGGTTCTGCTGAGTGACAGCTGGACTAACCAATTAGATTGCTGCACTGCCGGCAGCTTCGTGCTGTCAGTTAGAGTTCAGTGCTGGATACAAGGGGTGCAGTTGGTGTTTTTTTTTTTTTTGTTTTTTGTTTTTTTTTGTGGTATTATAAAGTCTTTGAAGTTGCATGTGTAAGTATTTAACCTAGATGAAGTCTACAGTTAAGTGTATTCAAACTATTTAAGTCCTAATGAGATGTACAATGTTAGCTCATTTCCACTCAGCATGCTAATTCACATTTTGTGCAGAATGAGGACGATTTCTAAAGCTACAAGTTATTAATCATTACTATGTCAACTAAATGTTAGTTCTATGTCTTCCAAGGGTTTTAGTCTGGTGAATAATATCTATAATGTGGGCAAATTAGTCTCCAATAATATGGCTTGGAACTATTTAATCTATAGATTTACTGGTAATAAGTTGATGCGGGTTAGGGATAATGTTATTTGGAATGGATAATATATTCTTTTTGCTAATTAAACCTTTACATTCTGTATTTGTATTACAGAAACCACTCAGCTGAGTTATATTATGTTTGTAACTCCATTCAAGAAAAGGTTATTTTGACCTGGAGGTTCCCTTCTCCTCAGGTCCTCATCCACACACAGTTCTGACCCAATCAGAACCCAGCTGCAAGTTTCAAACTTCTCTCAACAGTACACTTTTTCCCTTCTCTAAAATTGTTTAAAGTGTCAAAGTTCATAAGATAATGTTTTCGATAAGATGAGATCAGATAAAAATGTATGCATTCTATTATAGTACTACTTAAAAATGTTCCTGTGCATAATCTTTGAAGTCTGCAGTTACACCAGAACCCATCTTTCACGAGTGACTGGGACACTGAGCTCATGTCAGATTTGTGATCCATTTCTTCAGAGTTCCTCACACGTGTGATCACAGCCGTTCCTGTGTTTGCTGGACTTTTTTTTTTTTTTTTTTTTTTTAAGCAAAGGTAAGCACCTGTGGCTGCTCCCCCATCTCATTCTCCGGTGAGCATCTGGGACCCTGTGTTTCTATTAATTGCGCAGTGTTTCCTTGCATCATCTGTTCGCCTTCTCTGCCACACGAATGAACACAAACTCACACAGGAGCAGCAGCGCCGGGCCGATAATAGCTTTTAATGACAACGCTGTAGGAGAAATTGCATGTTAAATCTCACCTGTGTCTTCTGTATCGTGGCAGAGGCTTTCTGTCAATGACACTTGTGAATTAAAGGGATTCGGCCACGTCAGTTTAAGTTTCCACTTTAACTGCAGCATCTTAAATCTCATTCGTTTTAGTTCACCGTG
Organism: Zenarchopterus dispar; assembly: GCA_028564865.1. Taxonomy (NCBI): domain Eukaryota; kingdom Metazoa; phylum Chordata; class Actinopteri; order Beloniformes; family Zenarchopteridae; genus Zenarchopterus; species Zenarchopterus dispar. The sequence goes on along the minus strand of JAOWBL010013340.1, from coordinate 16,998 downwards.
TAAGAAGCCTTTCAAAAGTACAACAATCGATGAAAGTTTTCCTTCTCAAACTGCAGTCAGAGGTGTTGAGAAAGCTTTGTCATTTTTGACAAATCCTTGAAAAAAAAAAGATTTCAAGTGAAGAATACTTTAAGATGTGTTTCAATAGTAGAAGAAATAATAAATGCTAAAAGGAAGCATGTCCGCTTTCATCTCCTTCGCACTGATAGCGGAAAATGCCTTCTTCGTCACGTTGTGTGGGTCTGTGTGAGCATTTAGATGCTTAAAACTCAAAAAAAGTAACTGTTTCCATAAGGCAAGGAACATACTGCATGTGATCCTTTGTAGGCAAATGCTGTGCATTATTGTCATTTCACTTTTTAACACAAGTTTGAAGGTTTGTCAACATACACCCTCATCAGTCAGGATGTCAAGCTTTTTTTACTTATTTATTTTATTTTTGGCTTTTATGTCCAAATCCAGGTAGTTATGGTAACTGACTATGACTGAAGCTATGTGGAGGAATATGTGCTGAGGTACGGCAATATTTTGGTACCACAGACAAGAGGAAGCAGGAAACAGTGCGGATGAAAGGGATAGCCAAAGGCAGCAAATAAGATAAATGACATGTCAGTTTCAGGTATAAAAATCTCTCCTTCATATTTTAGACATTTCACTCAGAACTCACACCTGCCCGTCAGCTGCAGCAGCGTCTTCTTCCCTCTTCAACAGCTCATATTTGGTTCTAGCCAAATGTTTTGGGCCGAGTGTCACTCGGGCTCAGTTGCGGAGTCCACTGGGCACCAGAAACATCAACTCGCAGACTTTTCAAATGGGAAAGTAAATATCTTATACATCATTTGTTTGCTCATTAGTTTGGCAGATGACAAAGTTTAAGTAGCATTTCAGAGCTTCTTGAGAGCAACTTTTCATTCTGGAGGTTTCAGGTTTATAGTATCTGGCATTAATTGGGTTGCATGTCCTTTTTTTTTGTTATTTTTGTCTATTTTTATCTCTATCTTGTTTCTGCTGCAAACTTTGTTCTGAAATCTGGCGTAAACAGATAAGCAAACGCATTCCATTCACTGCACCCACTGAGTCAAAATGAAATGAAAGCAGGGGGAAAAAACATCCACACCAGAATATGGTTTACTTCTGTTCCTTTCAGCCCCCCTGATTTATTGTTGGTCCTGACAAATGATAAAGGTGCGTGTCAAAAGTGTGAGAGGAGAGTGAATCTCCCTGAAATGCCGTCCTTTATGCTGAATCTCCAATTCAACGGAGTGAGCACTGCAGCCATCGATCACTGATGTGGCGACCGAGAAAGCTGGACATGAGACACGGGACTGTGCAGCTGGAGAAAAGGCTGAACGATTTTAAAACAAGGGGACACATCCAAGCTCAATTGTTCTGAGATTGAGAATTATTCCCAGAACTAATATCGGACGAGATGCGGCAGCGGGCACAGGGGAGCGGGTACACGGGGGTGAAAAGGCAGGTTTTAGAGCTACTTGAGTAAAGCTGATATTGATGAAGAGATCAGCTGTGTAAACAACTTACAGAAATACTCAGGGGCTTAGGAAATGTTAGGAGGGCAAAAAAGAAAAAAAAAAGCCTGCACATCAGAGAAGATCTCTCATCGTCCCATCCTTTCATATGACTGAGTACAAAAAGTACAGGGTCATGTTAGAAAGAAGAGCAAAGCCAAAGTTCAGAATAAGCATCCTTCAGGGATGACCCGGTGTTTTACAGCATCTTCCAGACTAATGCACACCTACACATAGCTAAATGGGTTCAGGGCCAGAGAAGAAAGAGGTCCTCTGGTCAAGAGGCTGTTTGAAATGACTCAAAATATGTTATGTGGGCCAGTCCTGCCACCTCAGTGATCTCTTCTTCCTATTTTATCATAAATATCAAAGTACTGATCCAATTCAATGGAAGGAGAGCCAAAAATCCTTTTACATCAGTTGACTATAGTTTCTATGACATTTAGTATCTGATATGTCCAGACCAGGAGGTTCCTGTGCCTGTATAAAACAGTCCCTTTTTATACACTTTCTGTACATTTGTAAAGTTAAAATTACTTCTTTTTCGTCTCTAATGAACAAATCCACACCATCACTTTGGAAGAATGACATTTTTAATGTCATTAAACAGCTGTTTTTTGACCCTAATAAACATTTACACTCCTCACTATCAAATAATAGATGTAGGGTTGTTTTAACTCTGAAATATTCCTTTAGATTGTATAAAGTTGAGCAAAAATCACAAGAACTATCATGTGAGTTCAATGGGAGGACACAAGCTAGCTTTGAATACTTTTCTCTGTTCTGATCAATAATTGATAGGATCCTTTAGAGGTTTGTCAAAGCACATTCAAAGTTCTTTCAGCTGGAGGAGAAATTAGTTCAAAATAACCTCTCCCAAGTGTCATTTACGTGGCATAAACTGTCCACTTATGATCAATGGAAACAGATAAAGAACCAAAGTAGCCAATAATCACTCCAGTGCAGGAACAGTTCTATGTTGCCTTGGCAACCATCCTTTCGCTTTGAAATGGTTTTAATCGGTTCAGTATTTGTCTGCACTCAGGCTTATATTGACAGATTTAGAGAGCTAAAAGTAAACTCTAGCACTGACGTAGAAAAGCAAACCGTCTGAGGACGCATCAGAGGTTTTATCGTGTAATAATTTTTTTTTTTTTTTTAAACTAAATCAGTGTCAAGACCAAGGCTGGTAAATCAGCTCTGCAGCAGAAACACCCAATTTATCACAAAAACTGTTAACTCCTGTTATCCGTACTATGGACGTCAGATTTTAAAGGCTTATTTTGAACAAAGTGTATAAAATAATATCAGCTCTGTAATAATCTAATCATGTTTGTAAATCAAAAAGGCAAATAGGGACTGAAGGAAATAGTCACGTTTAAAAAGATTAAGAACAAAAAAAAAATACTAATAAAATCAATGATTTGAAACAACAATCTTGAGACTCCATCACAATTCTTATATCTTAAAGAATATTTAAACACAAAGTGGTACCAGATCAGAACGTATAATCACGGATCAATGATACCTTGTTGTAAGCTGCTGTGATGTAACTGACAGTCCATGATGGGGAAAATAAGTGTCTCTAAATGTGCGGCCTATCCATGAGGCATTGCTGTTTGATTACCTCTCTTCTGTATTGTGCAACTTATTTAAGTTTAAATATGGTAAAGTGTGTTATGTAATGACGTAGGTGTTTAAGTTTTGACTCCATCCTACACCGTTCCAGTCAATTCTCTTAATTTCCTCCTTGTATAAGCGCTCGGTTACCTTCTAAACTATACTTTAAGTGTTTGGATTTCATACGTTTGCTGTAGATGTACAGAGGTCTGTAAACGTAAATACATCATGTAATAATTATTATTATTTATGTTTCTGTTTTGTCTGAAAAAATAGCAAATAGCTTCAGGTGTAAGAAAACAAAAGAGCTACAAAGGAAGTGTGTTCCCTCAAAAGGTTTTATCAAGCGAGTCACAGACACAGTTCTGTCAGCAGCAAGAGGAATCAGCTGAGCGGAAACTGTTTTAGTTTAAGCTATCCAAATACTAAAGCAGAAAGAAAGCGAAACAAAAAAAAAAGGTACAGGAGTTGGTTGTGAGATCTGGAGAAGTATCAGTTTCGTCCATAGGTCATTTTTCTTCAAGAAGGTGAAAGTTGCTGTTTCTGACTTTGTGCTTCTGCATTTCCACTTGGTACTAAAGTCCAAAGTAAACATAACTGTGCACTCAAAGTACCACTCTCTTCTACTGCGGTTAATCACATCAGCCTGGAAGCCCTGGTCAAACTGTTTAATTTGATATTAGTATAAAAATGCAGAGCGTAGTGAAGAAAAGCATCCGCAAGACAACCAAATGTGTTTAAAATAGCAGTTTGGTAAATCAGTCCTTTTTACTTTAACATTCAGTTCACTCTTACTGGTGTGCTCGCTGCAGTTGTTGCCCACTGAAGAGGACGTGACCTTCTGAGACACTTTTTCCGCTCTGAATCCCACACACAGACCAGTGTGTCTGATGATACTGCACTACATCATCCTGCTACCCCGGCCGCTGCATCCATATTCATGAAGCTTGTTTTGGGTCTCGAATGTCTGGCGAACAAACAAACGCAATCACTGCGAGCGGCGATGGCCAAATCCTCCAGGCTCTATTGTCATCTATTTTCTCCTCTCCCACACTGTGGTTCCACACTCAAGCCCTCTTTTCTTGGAAAGGGTCGAGGTTGCCCTTTCCTCTCCGTCCAGCTGGGGAATGCCAATGGCAATGCAGAAGGGCCAAGACAATTAGCACACAGCACAAACATGCAACTCCAAACGCGGCGTGTGCTGGGTGAACAATGGGAACCGCACACTTCTATCCACATATATCCACAAAGGGACAACTGGGGGGTGTCTTGCAAATATGAGACAAGATAACAGACATGAGCATTGGATGGAGCGGACACATCACTCCCTGGGTAATAAATGAAAACGGGGACTTAAGAAACCCATTTATCTACCATTTATTCATATTGAGAGTCACAGGGATCTGCTGGAGGCAATTCAAAAGTCACCAGTCAAAACAAACAACCACAAACACTCACATTGGTAGTTTAGAATCACCAGTTGACTTAACATATATGTTTTTGACCTGTGGGAGGAAGTCAGAGTACCCAGAGAAAAACTTGAGACACCTGTCTTTGGAGACGTTTGTAAGGATAGACAAGGACCATCAAAAGAAGTGTTTTTGTTCTTTGTTAACCATTTGAGGGTTTATAGTTTTTTTTTCTTCCTTTTATGAAGCACTCTCCTATTGAGTTTGTTTCATTTCACCAGATTAGAGAATGACATACCAAACTACAGTGTATCTCCATTCAGAATTCCTCATTCTACTTTGGTCTGGCGTGATATCATCCATAAATGTCAGTCAATGAGCTCAATCATCACACTCCCTCCACCGTGCTTGACAGCTAGTTTTCTGTCCTTTGGATCATGAGCTAATGAAATGCATCTTGGGTTTTACCAAAAGGCATCTGGGAAACTTCCCATACACTTAGGAGAAGGTTATCTCCTCTGGTCCGACTGAAAGTGAAGTAGTCGGATATGCTACAATTAAAAAACCTCTCATTAACCTACATCTTCCCTTCAATGACACATGGTGGTGGCAGAAATGCTGGGTCAGTGCCAGGTTCTGGGAATACAGGAAGCTTTTCAGTTTTCCAGAGAACTGAGATCAGGACAGAGATTCTACTTTTAGACAGAAAATGACCCCCAGGATACAGCTCAAGCAAAACAGCTGAGTAAATAAAGGGAAAGATTTTTAAATATGCTGAGATTGTCTAGTTTAAGCCCAGATCTCAGTCTGATTCAGAATCTAAAGTGTGATTTAAAATCTGAGAGAAGCAGAAGTGAAAAAGCATTAAATGTAATATTAACCACTCAGCCAAACATGAATGATTTAAACAAATGCAAAATACCAAATTAGGCTTCCAAATCAGAGGAAAATTAGCAATATTCTCAGCGCTGAGACTCTGGGAGTGTTTAGGCGAGTTTAAATGAACCACACTAATGAGGTAAAAAAAAATAAAGAGGAAGTTGTTGGTGGTAATCCTAAATTCTCCATCTGTACAGAATTTCATCAAGCATCAGCATACTACTGTAACTTGGATTCTCTCAGTAGGCACAAAATCCTCTACTGAGACTCGTACCAAATCAAGTCACTCACTCACAGTAACATGCACATGCGCTTGCCTATTAACCCCAGTTGAAGCTTGTTGATTCTCTGATCTGGTGCGAAGCCCCTCCAACATGTGCAGTGGGTTTTATCTCCACTCTAAACCAGGGCCGATCCTCGAGGGGGTGCTCTCCTGGATTTTTTTACATTTCCTTACTTTAACGAACCATCATCAGGTTGTCATCAATGTCTGCACAAGTCTGTTAATGAGACGGTTATTTGTATCAGGGTGCGTTGAAGCAGGGAATCATCTAAAACATGCAGGACCGCGGCGTTCGAGGACTGGAATTGCCCAACCCTGCTCCAGGCATATTTAGTTGACTTCTTTTTCTCTGGACTATGAACAGGTTGCCTTGTACTTTTCTTGATCCAAGAAAACTGAAGTTCTGCGCTAGATGCAGAAGAGCTTGTTATTCGAAACGCAGCTAGACTGCGTGGTGGCAGTCAGAGGCCGTGTGGATCTTAGATCGACCTTTGCTTGCCTAATACTGAGCTGCACGAAGGAGCCCTGATTTCATTCACACCTGCCCAATTATTCTCGAACAGAAAATACTGAACCAAAAAAAGCTACTTCACAGTCTAACTTTAAAGTCTAACCTGTAGTAACAAGTCACATGCTTTCTCTAAAGTGGGGCTATCACAAGCTTTTCTTAAATCCTGCAATGGGATTGAGGTAAAGTGAGGATAAATCATTTATTTGCAGGCTGCAACAATCCCACTGGACCACAGCTACAGCTGAGTGCCTCTACATCTCTCATTTCCATACCATTACTGCTATATTTATGCTAAGACCCCTATAATAAATCTGAAAGTCCACACAGTCCATTTACCTGGCTGTACCTGCCTGTCCTGTAATTATATTTTGTGTTTTAACCTTTACCAGCATCATATTTATCTGCAGCTACAGAGCATTTCTGCTTGAAAGCACCAGCTGAAACTCTCTGGCCGTGCAGCTGAGCTACTTTCAGGTCAGAGCCAAAAATTCCTCTAAACGTTTCTGAAATTGACTTTACTTTGTTTATTTCATTTACATGACAAAAAATACTCGAAGGCCCTCGGAGATAAGGAGCATTTTTTGATTGAACTAATCAGTTGCTAAAGAGAAAGAGAGAGGTGCTCATCAGGCTAAATGAGTGGGATCTGCTGCTCAAGTGCAAATAATTATAAAGATTTAGGAGACAAACCTTGGAGGCTTTTGACCAATGCTTTGAAACCAGTCCAACCTGGTTCTCCGAGAACAAGCATTCAAACACAGATCTCGACGAATATCTGCAACTCAGTGGTGGGAACTCAAGCTGGCAGCTTTTTACCGACTGTGCAGCCCTAACAGAGCAGAGCCCTTTTCTCAGCCCGGCGCTGATCAATAGCTCATAAGCAGTTTGGCAGCGCCGGGTCAGATGCTTATCTGGCCAGCAGAATGGACACAATCTGCAGTAGCACACTTTAATCAGGCTGAGTTATTGAGATCTGCAGCACCAGTGAACTGAGGGAAATGAACGCACGCTCACATACACACATCCACACAACGTGGCCAATCAATCACTTTAATTGATCAAGTAAATAACAGAAGAAGAATTGACTGAAATCTGGAGGAGCAGATGCAGCGGCATCTGTGTTTGTGAGAGATGATGGCCTCTGAATGGAGCTGGCAGAGATCCATGCTCTGTGTGTGTGTGTTTGTGTGTGTGTTGAAGCTTTAAAAAAGGAAACCAAAGGTTAGACAAGTGGTCTGTGGTCCAGATGGTTGGTGCCGTGATGAAAATCTGTGCAAGTGCAAAAGTGGGCAAGGTCATGTTTTCACCATCACTAACAAGATGTTTTTTTTTTTGTTTGTTTTTTTTAAAAAAAGACATAAAAGACAGAAAAATTTCACAGAAATCTTCAAACCTGCTGGAAACAACATTAGAACAATTCTGATACTTCGGGTTTCACTTTTGTTCCTGTCAGTGTGCATTTCCAACAGAACTCCTGGATTTTGCCATTTGAAAGAAATCCTCCGAATTCAAGAATACTGAAAACAAAACAAAAAAGGGCATTCAAAAGCAGATTTGTCTGTTGTATAAGAAGTCGATATCATGGATTGTGATCCAGTGCAACATTAGGTGAATGTGGAGCACGGATCCAGAAACACTCCATCGTGGCCGCATAAACACAAGAAAAAATCCACAGATGAATACACACTGATTAAAGTCAGGTCAGGAGGAAACTTCATGATATTTCCATACATTTTCCTATTTCCGATCAGTAAAGAACACAAGATATTGTAAATGTTATTTTATGTCCAAAATATTCATATTAAATTTTTTAAAGTAAAGCTTTCATCTTTTTGTAATGTGGCGATTCCTTTAGGCATTTCATTTATTTTATCTCACTTTACCTGAAAAATACTTTCAAGTGTGTAACAATGTGAATTTGCAGTCATTGCATTCTTTTGTTTTTCAAAATGTTCCCATATATTCTTTATCGGGGACCAAACAGTTCAATAGCTCTTCTTCCTCAGTTATATATTTGCAATGTGTGCACGATGTACATTGTTAGTCTAAAATCTCACTTTACTTTTCTGCAGCTTTCCCACCGTCGCAGAAGTCCAAACGGCCAAAGCCAAATAAAATAAGTGCTCAGTTAGAGAAACTTTATAAAGCAGAATCTGCTACCATCACATCCTCAGACTGTCCCAGCTCAGTCTGACAATGCAGAAATCAATTTCCACACTCCCACCCCCCACCTCCTTCCCCTGCTGCAGGCTGTCACTTACTATAGCTGCCTCGGGTCTCTGCAGAATGAAACGGCCCAACTGGACATGTTTAGAATGACAGTGGGCAACTTATTGATCTGCTCAAATCTGTGAGATGAGACCAACTGCTGCACTGATAATCACCGTCTAAGAAAGTTTTTTTGTTTGGTTGTTTTGGGGTGTTTTTTTTTGGAGGGAGCAGGAGGGTGAGAAACTCAAGAGGCTGCTTGTGTGTTGCAGGAGTTTCAATAATCACAGTCAAGCCAGGGACACCAACGTCATAACTAGTCCAGCACGCTCAGTCATGATGCGATCCAAAGTCCATGACTGACACCTCAACCTCCAGAGTCAGGTACCCCTGGGGTACCCAGTGCAGACTTTGCCACTTAAGCTAAAATTAGAAGCCTGAAACTCACCATCACATCACCTCATGATTTAAAATATTTAAAGGGAGTTAAGTAATATTTTAATCTCCAAATTCCAACAGCCTGAACAAAAAGTATCCAGAGACAAAAACTCCTTTACCAAAGCATGATAAGATTTGACTGCCTACAGCACTCTTACGTTTTCTTCCTTTGGACCTGCTTACTTATCTTTAAGAAGTATCAGTCAAATGTGTTTATATCAAAATAGAAACAGGAGTATAACTACCTGAGATACCAAAGCCTTTTAAAGCTTACAATTTTAAATATAATTTTTCATGAGGACAACTGAATTTCTCCAATTCTTTATTCTAGAAACACCAGGAGATTCCAGACAAGACGCGATACACCACTGCCCTCTAGTGGTGCAGATGCGTCACTGCATCCTGCAGAACCCACGCTCACACTACATATGCAGCTGACACGTTGATTTAAGACTGAATATCAACAGCCACTTCAGAGAACAAATGAAAACCACGTCTTTATTTTAAGAGTATGCATGACAGCCATTTAAAAGCAGCACAGCATCATCTGGTTGTCTTTTATACAAAAATTATTAGATTAATGACATTAACATGATAAAACACTGTACAACAACATTATGAAAGTACACACATGCATAGCTGCTAACTTGAACAAATGTATGAAAACTTATAAAACCTGTGGGCCAGTGCATAATTCGTTAGTAAATGTATGCATTTACTAACTTCTTCTGAGCACTTTATTTTCTGCACTACAAAAACAGTAGGGGCTTTACAAATGACTAGGGAATTAAGAAGTTGCTTTTTTCCATCTTATAAAAAAGTTATAAAATAATGCCATCCAAGATATGCAAAAATGAAACTATAAAAATATCCTTAACATGGTAATAACAAATGCCCACATTAAAATTGAACTTTTAGAACTGGAATCAAGGTTTTATTTCCAACGTTTCCTGGAAGACAGACTACACATAAATATCGAACATATTGACAAATTATGTACAAATTTTTTTTTTCTTCTGAGGGAAATTTTAGTCCACTTAGACTTTGTTTTACCATCTTCATTCAGAAGCCAAAGCTTTCTCCAAAATGTCAATATCAACCAACGGCAGAGAGGCCACTTCAAAAAATACCCTGAAAGATAATAAAAGAACCTGTTAAAACCCGACTCTTGAGATTTAGAACATCGATTTGAGAATGTTCAGTCTGCTGTCTTAAGCCAGGCTTTTATCTAAAACTTACTTGTGAGAGTATTTGTTCCTGATGGCTTTCAGTTTTTCATCAGCTGGAGCTAAAAGCATCTGATGGAGGGTTCTGACGACGGGCGCCAAGTCTGACGTCTGGTACCCCGAGTGGAACTGCAGGATGGGTGACTGAGGGACAAAAGGGGGAATGAATGAAGAATGGTGTGTGTGTGTATATATGTATATATTATATATTATATATATATATAAAACAAGCTCTTTTTGGGGTTTTATTGAGTTACAGTTACAGTTGTAATGTACCATTATTACAGTTGTAATGTACCATTATTTCTCTTATATTGTCATGCATCTTTCTCGTGAAGCACTTTGTGACCCATATCTGTGAAAGGTTCTATATAAATAACTTTTACTTAATGTGAACAAATGTAGTAAAAAACAGAACAAAATTACTTTTATTGTAGTCGAGATGTAAATCTTTTGAATTTGAAAGTTATCTATTCATTTTTAATGCTGTGTTGAAGTTATTAACTTAAAAAGACTAAATTGCAGACTAAATAAAAATCCAGACTACATTAAAATAAGGTCCTTTATGCTGAAACAGCTGCTCAAGCAATCCCACCGACCTTTTAGCTCGAAACACCAGAGTGACCTTGATGTTACTTAAATAAAGAAGAGAAAGAAACACCAGTCAATTCTCTGCATCACTCAGAACTAAATATGTGATTGTTGGGAACCAAAAAAAATGAAGTAACAATTAAAATGTGATTAATTGCATAGCAAATATCAGCTGATGGAGTCCTCCTCCTTCACTCCAAAGACAAACCAAACTGCACGTCTCAAAGACAACTGGACAAGAAACAGAAGGTACCGTTGTTGCAAAACATACAACAGCAGTATGTGTGAACTGTTTTCAGAGACGGCACATTTAACAAGACCCACGACGTGTTCGAGGATGGGAAAGTCCAGCTGGAGAAGGTGTTTGGGGAGATGAACGTGGCCGCGATATCCGAAGCCAACTGGACTTACCGAGTAGTCACAGCATTTTTTTTTTTTTTGACCCACAGAGCCATCTCCTTCCAGATATCACTCCACTTCCACACAAAAGTCCGTCTGACAGCACCGTAGCAAAATGCAAAAAAGGCTGTGGGCCATTTCAAGTATCAAATGTAGCAGAGCTTGAACAGCAGCAAACTGCACCTCTTCAGAGGAAAGACTCACTGATGCATGACGGGTTCAAAAGGACTGGATTTGGACCCCGGAGATGATGAAGCGTGTCCCAATGACGGATGTGCTGGTTCTACATTCAAACATCAACTGGATAAGCTAAGAGCAGCAGGTAACTTTTGTTTAGGCTTACAGCGTCTTGTAGTCTGACTGTAAAAGAAGAACTGGACAAGTCCGCTGTGAGGTCACGCAGGTTTTCTGAAGTGTGATTGTGAAGCCTCTTTTTCCTTGTTCTTTCTTGCACCATGTTGCAAGTAGCAATGAGCCAGAGTGAATGATTCAATTCGAGGAAACCTTCAGGACAGAAATGAAGAAGGTCATGTAAAAACATGGTGTCATAGTAACAATCTGGATCTGAACACCAGCAAAACCAAAGAGCTGGTTGTGGATTTTAGAAGATCCACTGACAACAGAGAGGAGGTTGAGAAGATGAAGAGCTTCAAGTTCCTTGGTGTAAACATCTCTGCTGGACTACCAACACCTCCTACCAGCTGGGTGAGGCACATCAGACACTACTACTAAAGCCACTACCATTCCAAAGGACCCCACACACCCTGGATACTCCCTGTTCTCCCCCCTCCCATCTGGCAAAAGACATGAAAATTTAAAAAAAAGGACCAACAGACTGAAGCAACTTCTGTAAATGCCCACTGGTCCCATGCACTTGATGCAGCAGTGTTTGACTAAGTCATTCCATGTAAAGAAAGGCAACAGGAGCATGACAACATCTTTGTGCTCTACACGAGAGTGGAGAAATATTTATCTTAGGACAGTAGCAACCTACCCATCCGCCCAGGTCTTTGGTGACCAATGCCATCAGAAGGCAGGCTGAGGCCAGCAGAGAGCCTCGCTCCGACACCAGGTCCATCTCCATGAGACTCATCTCACAGTAGTAGCGCGCCAGAGTCAGCGTGTCCATGCCGGCGCTCACACACTGCAGACACGCACGTGAGATGTGAAGTTAAACAAATACAAGGCTCCATGCAGAGAGCCAGAAAACTCATGCACACACACACACCTTGGCATAGCGTCTGAGGAACCGATATGAAATGGGAAAGTTGATGTCGAACGACAGTGTCTGCAGGATGTTGGCCTCCATGGAAATCAGCTCCTCCCTTTTGTATGCATCATCGCAAATGTAAAGGAAATCGTCAACGCAAGGTGGGCTGCGCTCCTGCAAGATATGAATTTATCGTGATAAACTTTAGCTGTTGAGAGGTTTAGATAAGAGTAGGGCTCAGTCTGATCCTCAATGAACCTGCAGGCGTTCAAGATTTTTGTTCTTATCCTTCAAAAAACGACTTTGTGCCAAAGCTGAAAGCGACGAGGGCTGAAGGCTCCACGCGCTCACCTCAAATTTGGAGGCGATGAGCATGGCGGTGGAGCCGACAAGCTGCAGCATCTCCCTGTGGACGGGGGTCTTCGACAGGTAGTGGTCAGTCATTTTCACGGCCAGATAGAGGGTCTCGTGGTACAGCTCAAAGTTCTCCTACACACCCACAGAAACAGACGGGCGATCGTGTTTAACCAATCAGAGGGAGTAGTGTTTTCTAACTAACCAAAAGCCACCTCATCTCCACCTTCATTAGAGTTTTTCCTCAATTAAGAAAGAGAGAGAGAGAAAAAAAGAACCTCTGTGGTCCAGCATTCACCCAAAACTGTTTCTAAAGCATCACCTGAACTTCAACCAGCCAGTCGACCAGGATCGCCCTCATCTCCGCGTTCAGACTTGGCTGCTTGGACATGTAGTTACAGAGGACAAACTTCTCCTGCAGACAATGAACCAGAGCAGAGACAAGATGCATCACGTCCCCAAGCGGCCTCTTTAAATCCTGGAGATGCCGTTCAGCATGATGAAAGGATCTCCGCTTGGCTCACCTCTCTCTCCTTCAGGTAGTCAAAGATGTCTTTTGCATATTCTGGACACATGTAACAGTCTTCAGAGTTCTCCGAGTCTATGTCAAACTCTTTTGGGATCTACATGGATGGAGTGAAAGACAAAGGAACAGAAATTAGGCTTGTTTGTTTGCTAATACGTTTACATACTTCATTTGCACCATTTTCCCTACATGTTGCTTCTGGAGGTGTGCTGGCACTTCACGAGGAGCGTGGGGCGAAACACTCGTTGGTTCATCTTCTGCAGCTACGATACCACTCTGCGGCGGCTCCTCCTTCTCCTCTTCCTCCGCATCAGCCTTTTCAGGCTCAGCTGTTGTCCCCTCCGAGCTCACAGATGCAGACCTGAAGAAGGCCAGAGTCTAGAAGTTAACGTGAACTGAATAATCACAAGACAGGACATTCATTCAATAAATAAATAAAATACGGGAGGATCAAAACATCAGTGAAATAAAATACTTCTTCAGGTTGGTTTGATTCTTTGCAGGTACTGAGGTAGAGTTGGTCTTCTTCCCTGCCTTCTTCCCTGGTTCTTTCTTCCTCCCTGGAAGGCTGAACTGAACTTTATGAGCCTGGGAACAAAATTCAGATTTTTTTTTTTTTTAAATCATAGATTGCATCCAAACTGATGCACCTCTGAGGAAACAGTTATTTAATTACTACTCAGCTGTCAGTGGCATGAACGGAGACGTTAAACAATTCACGAGGTGGTGCTGCAGTGGACATGTACACAACCCAGTGGGGCAAAAAAAAACAAAAAAAAACACGATCGATCAAGGATGCAGTTTTTGAACCTGCAGTTCACATGCTGTGGTCACTGTTTTCTGGACAGTTTTAAGCAAGAAACTACGTGTTTTTAAATGTATTTCCAATGAAAAGGTTAACAAGTGTGCACAACTGAATTATGTTAACATCAATGATCCTCCCACCATACAGAGAATCAGTGAAGATGGTGATGCAGCTGCAAACACAAAATGAGAAAAACATGATGTGGGGACCAGAGGGGCATGGATGCATTTTCAATATAGACAATCAAGGATGTGAGCAAAATGATGGGCACACACTAACAGTGCTGATTGAAGGTTAGCAGTGCCCAACTTGGAACAAATTCTTTGTTTTCCATACCCAACCATGAAAAAGCACCAGCTCAGAGTGGGGAAAAAACAAAAAACAAACACACACACACACTACACTGACATCTAAACTCTGCTGGGCTTGATGCAAGACCTGTTCACATCAGGAGACGGGGACAGGATTATCATGAATTCAAGAATGGACACTAAAAGCAGCAGTGGTCCATGAAGGAGACACCTTTCCTCACCGACTGAAGTGCAAACTTAGAGATGAAAAGATTTGACGGCCAAACTCACTCTAATCTGCCTCATGGGCCAATCACAAAATGTTAAGTTTTGATTAAGCTTACCTATCTCAATAAGGAAGAGCAGCAACATTAAACATTATGTTTAAGAGGAAAACAATACTCATCTGTAATTTTTGACCCTCTACAAAAATCTGCAGTATCTTCTAATTATTGCAGATTCTCTGCAATATTTGTCCAATGCAAACATGCCATGCCTCTGTATATGTACAGTATAAGACATTAGGCTTGATCCATCTTATACAGCCTAATGATACATATTTGATGAAAAAATAATAATTCACAAGCATTAACCTGCACTTGGATACCTGTAAGAAGCAAAAAGCTTGGAGCAGCAGAAGAGTGATGAGATGCATAATCTTGAGATTGAGAGTTTTCAACCTCAAGATTGAGGGCTTAATCTGATGAGTGAAAGTCGGAGTTCTACCATCACAACTGGTTCGGTACATTCTGTACCAGTGAAAATTACTGTGACTGGTAGCTGTACCAGAGCCATACCTCACCAGGTTGTCTTATGGCAGCAGCACAGTTATGTGTGTGTGTGGACGGGACAAAACAAAACATTAATATGAAATTAAAATGCAGCTTTGTTGACTCCGTCTCCTTTTTCTGTGGTGTAAAACCAGCATTCTAACAGCTTCCCAGCTGCCATTTATCATCACAGACACACACCTGCAGCTGACTGATGAGATAAGGAGCATTTCTGCCGTTTTCTAGGTGAGGGACTAAAGACTCCTGGATGCGGTATTAGAATATCATCTGCTCTCCACAAGGATGTTAAATCTCAATGCAACACGTTCAAAATAGCAAGAGAAGACGGTGCAGTAATTCAGTGATGTTGCACAGGAATTAAATACAACTCAAGACTCATTCGTGACTGACAACACAACCACACACTTGATACCAAATCTCACCAGTCAAGATCTGCTTTTTCTGAATAGGTGCCCTTCACATGAGTTTTTACAAATAAACACACAAGAAGTGAGAGAAATGATGCATTTGATGAACCCCAGAAAAAAGGAAAATGCAGCCTAAGCTGCACACACACATAATCTATGCCATGCTTTGGGTTTCTTGTGTATTATTCATGATATTTCCAGTAAATAAGGAAATAGTTTGTCAACTGAGGACAAAAGCACATCACTTAGACGCCTTCCTGAATTTGACTGATGATGCTTACATTGGTGATGTCTATGAAAGCAGTCCTCTTCTTGGGAGCTCCATGGGGAGGGGAAGAGGACCTCTTCACCTGAGGGCCTTCCTCCTGGAACGAATAAAATAATAAAAAAATACTCATAAACCACGTGCTCCTGTTGTTTACATATTAGTAAAAAAATGTCTTACACCGGGGAAACACTGAGTTCCACATTTACGTGTAAGGATCAACGGCGGCGCTGTCTTCCTTGTTTACAGCTGGTTAGAGTGACTTAAAGGACTTGCAGATCTCAGCTGGTTTACCTGGTTCTCCGTGGTTGTTGCGTGCAACTTAGATATCTTGTTCCCGGCGGTGACTGTGGGTTTCTTTCCTCTCGTTAAAGGCATGACTTGCTCATTCACGTTATTCCCCCAAAGAATGACGTTTCAGTCGTTCTTCTTCTTCGATCTATCTGTTGCACACATAGAGGAACATAAAACAGACACAAAAACGGCGCGTTTATTTTAAAAACAAAAACAAGCGATCCAACGCTTTATACTTTTAGCTACTTCAAAACTCGATGTCACGCGTAAGATTGTTCGGGTGGGGTTTCCTCCCATGAGGAAGTTTGAGTTCGAAAATTTGAAAATACTATATTAACTTACTTGACTGTATATAATGTTTCCTTATTTGAATCCAGTTAAAGCGCCCGTAACTGTAGCAAATAGTCCAGGTTATGTAAAAGGCTTCATACATAAAAGCGGTACAGCAAACAACAGTGTTGCAGCTGAGAATCAAAATCTCCTGCGTTTCGCTCTCATTGGCTAAACGTCTAGACAGATGGACCAATCAAGAGCTCGCTACGGATGCCGTAACTATGGTGCGTTGGTTTTAAAGTATTGCTCCGCCCGATCCTTCAAGTGTTGTAGAAAATAAAGGCTGAAGTATGATTAACAGGATTATATTTTGAAAAGAAAACTCATGTTTATAATTTTGTTATTTATTAAAATGATTTGACTATACTTTTGGCATAGGGAAATTCAATTCTAAACTTGACGTAATTTATTTAAAAATTATACAGTCCGCCATCTCATTGTCTTCCATAAATCCAACAAACCCTGAAGAATAAAGACGCTGTTTAGATTTTCAAACCTCCTGGTAACCAATTGAAATGAAATCAATGAAGGCTACACACACGCACACGCACACGCACACACACACACACACACAACATGCATATATATATATATATATATATATATATATATATATATATATATATATATATA
>JAOWBL010013321.1:0-38306 GCA_028564865.1 Zenarchopterus dispar | reverse complement strand
ACCCATCACAACCCTCCTTTTTTCACTTTTATTCTTCACTTTACTGATTGGGTTTTAGTTTTTCACTTTCACCTTACTAAAAAAAAAAAAAAAAAAAAAAAAAAAAAAAGCCAGCTACTGCTGGCTCAGATTCTGAAGAGGAATATTCACCCTCTGATGATGATGATTAAGGAAAAAAAAAAAAAAAAAAAAAAAAAAAAAGTTGGTGGAGAATGCCATGCAAAAAGATGTGTTTTTAGCAATGATTTTAAAAGAGCCGTGGTCTGGGCAGATCTGATAAAAAGGAAGACTGTTTAACAATTTGGGAGCAACAACAGAAAATGCTCTATCACCTCTGCTTTTGAGTTTGGATCTGGGAACTCTCAAGGGCATCTGATTGGTTGATCTCAGAGCTCTGACAAGACCATGACAGTTTAAATAAGATAAATAAGGTGGTGCTGTTCAGACTCTTAAAAACAATCAATCATCTGTGGTGCACCTCATACCTCCTCTTGTGAAAAATGTGGTTAAATGAGAAATGTACTGCATTCTATATATATATCTTCTACCTTAGAGTGGAAGAGGTTAATGAGACACAGATGCAAACAATCAGGGAACACCGGAGCAAGGGAAGTCTAGCTAGGACTAAACATACCTTCACAGACCTTCAAAATAAGAACAGGAACTAACCAAAAACTGAGCCCACAACATTTCATCTGCAGTTAATTAAAAATACTGATATATGTCAGTGACCATTTTTGGTGGTAGTACATCAAAGCAAAAAATCATCAAAACCGGAGCTGAATTGTCTTTTACGTGTACCACCACACTAACACAAACATGCTTACTTGGGACACTTCAGACACCAGCGGAGTCAGTCCCAAGAATTTTTTTATGATGTCATGTTTCTCCCTTTTTCTCAGTGACATCAAAACATGATGTCATCAGTATTTCATTTTACATTTACACTCCTTCCACTTTGAGTTCTCCATTGGATTTTTGAACATGATGTGGTAATGATGTTTTATAACTGGGATTTGGGAAATAATGCTAGTGACAATGTTTCTACCTTTTACAGATTCTGGTGTTTTTAATGGCAGTTTCTTATATAATCTATTCCAATTAAGTGTCTCGTGTAAAGGTAAGGTTCCATGATATTTCTAATTAATTCTTCTTATCATCTGCTTGCTGAGTAGACTGAAAAATACACAACACTCACTCCATAAACTGAAAACAAACAAGGAGGTAAGTCTTACAAATTCAGGCGATGCAACATAATCCAGAAAGCCCTTATACTACTTTTAAGGAGAAAAAAAAGTGCAATTCTAATTGATCATTAGGGGGGAGTAAGTCATATGCCCTTCCCTTTCAATCATATTGAAGTCTTAAAAACTCATGATGTAGCGCCCTTAACATGGATGAGTATCTGTGAAGGTGATGACTTCTTTTGGTGTTGGTAAATGGGTAAAAATTTTGCTCTCAGATTGTAATGAAAGACACATCAGCTTTCTCATGAAAGCCTTCTTTGGGCTGTACATTTCATGTGCACGAAGACCCTTGTTTTGCAGCTTGATATTTTGTTCATTTGGTAATTCAAACACATAAACAGAAAATTCAAGCTCTGTTGCCAGGAGTCTTTCTGTGTGTGGAGTTTGCATGTTCTCCCTGTGCTTGGGTGGTTTCTCTCCGGGTACTCCGGTTTTCTCCCACAGTTCAAAAACTTGTAAGTTAGGTTGATTGTGAACTCTAAATTGCCCATAGATTGCGTGTGAGTGTGCATGATTGTTTGTCTATATATGTGGCCCTGTGAAGGACTGGCGACCTGTCCAGGGTGTACCCTTGCCTATCACCTGTAATGAGCAGGGATAGGGATAAGCAGGGCTCCTGCAGAGCCCCATGACCCTGTGGATGGATTCAGTGGGTATAGAAAACGGATGCATGGATGTACACGAGGCCCCTGGTCTTGTTAAATCCTTAAAGAGTTGCTGGGAGATGAATCCTTGCTCAGCTGTTACTGGGCAAGTATCCAGCTGTTCCCTGAAAAAGTATCCAGCTGTTCCCTGAACAAGTATCCAGCTTTTTGTTATGGTCGTTTACAATGGAATCCAGGACCCAGTTGCAGAGATAGCCCAAACAGTTTATTTCCCAGATTTTGTAAAAAAAAAGGTCAGTTCACAGGAAAAACAAAGTAACAAACAAAACCTCCCTGAGGCAAAGTAGCAACTCAAACATGAGACAGGGGCGCTGAACGTGAGAACTAAACTAGAGATGCTAAACTTGGGTGACTGGAGAACTCATGACAATACTTGGGACTTGTAAGAATAACTAAGCTAGAAACACTAAAGACTCACGGAACTGGAAAACGCGTGTGGCATGGGGCAGAAGATCACTCAGAGCACTGGTGCGGGGCTAATGCCGGATATCAATGCTAGTATCAGGATTAATCCTCCTGCCCAGGAGGACAAACGAGGGAGGCTTAAATGACTGGCCAATTAGGACAGAAGGTGATGCAGGTGAGATGGGCATCCAGTGTTCACAAGGATCGTCCCGCCCCTTGGCACCTGTTCTGCATGGGAAAGGGGAGTTGATTAGGAGCGATGCCAGCATCAAACGGAAAAGACCAAAACAGACCTTCAAAATAAAACCGGAACTCGCCAAAACCAAGCCACAACACTGTTCCCTGAAGAAGTATCCAGTGGTTCCCTGAACAACTCACTATTTGTTCACAGGACTACAGAGAGTTAAGACAACTTTACATAGGCAGTTCATCTGCTAGATGTAATTTTTTTGGAGTAAAAGAGGAAACCGGACAACCCGGAGAAAAGCCACGCAATTATGAGAAAAACATGAAAACTGATGTATCTTGTCACAAAAACTGGACCAAACATTCAGCATATATGTCTGTATGTTGAATGTTTGGTCCAGTTTTTAAAATACCAACTTTCTAGGTTTGAACCGTTAGACAGACTTCAGATTATAATTGTAGTTTTTAGCTATGATATTTATAAATCAGGTACGGCAGTGGTCCCCAACCTTTTTTGCGCCACGGCCTGGTTTAATGTCAGACAATACTTTGATGGACCGGCGTTTAAGGTGTGGCGGATAAATACAACAAAATAAAATGATACAATTGGCACAGAAACCAGTATTTTCTAAATAAAGTCAGTCCCACACTTACGAACAAAATAGGTTTACGATAGCCTGTTCGTAAGTTGAATTGTTTGTAAATCGTTATATATTAAATTTCAATCTATAATTGCCATTTGAGGTCTTTTAATTGCCATTACTACTGTAATAACTCTGTACACTTGAGCGGAGACTTGCTGCTCTTAAAGTGTGAGAGTTGGTGACGCTGCTTCAGAGCTGCAGCTCATGATTGATGAGGGGCTCTTCGTGGAGCTCACTGCCACATCCAGCAGTGAGCTCGCACCTCAACACGCTATGGGAAGAAAATGTGCAAAGCGGTGGTGCTGCTTGGTATAGTTTGGGGCAGAAAGGGGAACTAGTTGGCTGTGGTGTGCAGTTCAAAATACAAACTTGTGAATGCAATACAGCATTTTACAAACATTATGGATATCAGTCAGCAGTTGTTTGTATCTACGAATGTTGTCAGATCTGCGTATCTTGGGGAACTGCTGTACATATATATATATATATATATATATATATATATATATATATATATATATATATATATATATATATAAACAACTGTGAATCCACTGGGTATGCAACTTTATCAGCAGAATTTAATTTAATCCAGAATACTTGGTCTTTTAGTGGCGGAGCAGTTGTGAAGGCTTCATTGCCTCACTAGAGAGCAGGTCACCCCATATATGCAGAGCGGGCTTGGTGCGTGGGATCAACCTGTCGCGATAAATCCATATTTTCAGTAGGACTCCTGGTATTGTCTGTTAAATGCATTTTTCTTTGAAGTCGAAGGCTCTTCTGTCTCCTGACTGGCTCTTTTACCCTGCATAAAGAAACTTTCCAGAGATGTTTGTTTTTGACTCATTTTGCAAACTTGTGGGTTGAATACTGTATTCATGTTAATGTGTCACGTGACCGAGACAAGCCTCTTGATGTGCATCAAGAGTGAGTCATAGACAGATGTAACAGAGAGAATTCGGTCATTTTTCAAATAAAGCGTTGTTCAGACTTGGATAATAAATAAAACGGAAATAATGTAAGTTATTTATTCTTTCTGTGCAGCCTGGTACCAAATGGCCCACAGCCTGGGGCTTGGGAACCGCTGAGGTACAGTACACCAAACACAAGAGCTGTAGCAGATGTAGGAAAGAGTTCCCAAATCAGAGCCTTTACTGTTTTACGAAATAATCTGTCTTTGTCTCTCTGTTTTTGACTTTTGGAAGAAAGTTCTGAAATCTTGTATAAATGACTCATTGATAACCTTTTTGACAATAAGATGAGAAGTAACTGATCAAGATTTTCAGCCATCTTTGTCAGCTGGTTGACTAGTTAAAGATGTAGAAACATCAGGGTTGTAAAACTACTCCTACAAAGGTAAACGTTAGCATGAAACTAACAAACATCTGAAGACTGACTGTTTCCCAAAAACTTTCATATTATGTCATTTTGAACTATTGTTGTTTGAACAACCTAAATCTGAACATCAGTGTTTCCAGGTGAGTTTTATTGATTTCAGCAGCATCTTAAACATTGTAATTTAATGTGCAAACATGACAGTTGTGATGGTGATTGGTTTATTTGTAAGTTATTCATAATACAATTATAAACCATCCATCACAACAGTTCTAAGAATAGTTTTAATCTCACCAAAGAAGGAAAGGAACAATACATGTTTTTTAATATATTAATTGTGAAAAAGCAAGTGAAAAACAAAATTGTCAATTCTATAACGGTAACATTTTTTAAAAGGTTCAAAAGGTCTGAAAAAACATAAACATTGAATAGTTAAACATTTTCAACCATCAAATGTAGGTGGCTATTGACAAATACCTTAGAAGACATTTACTCTGTGGAGGAAAAAAGCTCCACTGCATTACAATAAAGGTAGTTTATTGATTACCCACAAAACATGTCATGATATAATGATATCATATTTCAATAATTCAAACCACAAAAGACTTGAATTAAAGCCAAAGCTGAAGGGAAAAAATATCATGATGAGATGACAACTTTCTTTCTGCTTATGACGTGTGTGTCTTATGCAAAACCAATATATTTTTAGCATCCCCTGCCACCATCATCTACCTGCAAGCAGCACTTTGAGGATCATGTTACTTGATTTTCAAATAACTTTTCATTTGATTCACACAGTGCTGCTATGTGGAAAAACTCTAGAAAACAGGAGGATACCTTCACAACCACCTGGGTTATTGACTACCTGACAAACAGACCACAGTTTGAGACCAATGCGAGTGTGTCTGAGCATCACAGGAACAGTGTAAAGTCCATACTCTCACTGATTTCTGTTCTCTCTGTACGCCTCAGGCTTCAAGTACAACGCAAAAAAGATGTGAAGCTCATCCATGCCTTCACCTGCAACAGACTGAGCTACTGTAATGGTCTTATGTCAGGTCTTCTCAACAAGACAATTAGCTTTGGCTCATTCAGCACACTGCTGCCAGAGTTTTAATAAGAACCAGGAAAACTGAGCACATCTCTCCTGTTACATACATAATGGAGCTTAAAGCATTGCTTCTAGTTCAGAAACCGATCAATAGTTCAGTACTGAGCTCTTTAGGAAGCTGTCAGCTGGTAGAAAGCTCAGGTTTAAACCAAACTGCATGCTGCTCACAGATGAAATAAACTTCCTGTTGATATTAAATATGCTTCAACTCTCTCAGCTTTTAGAGTTAAACTAAAAACTTTTTCAGTTTTTTCCCTTTTATTAGTAAAACTTTGCACTGTAACTTCGTTGTCTTGTAATTGTCAATTTATTTTTTCTTAATTGACTTTATATTTTTAATTTCTTTTGTTTTTAATTCTATTTTGATTGAATTTTATTTGAATGGATTTTATCTTTCCAATGCTCTGCTGGATTTCTTTGACAATTTCAAAGCACTTTGATCTGGCTCTGTGTTTAAAATGTGGTATAAATGATGTCTAGGGTAGCCTTTTCAGAACCCTGTCAACTCCAGGAGTACTCAGACACTGCTGTGTGGTGTGCCAGCCACTGACAGGACTACAGAAAATGTTTTATGTATTGTGTAAGGACGGTCAGCTCATCTTGAATGTGGACAAGACAAATGTGAGGACTATGGATTTTAGTGAATAAGGCTACCTAGAGAACCAACTACTCTCAGAAATGCTAAAATTAAAGATGGATAACTGAGTGCCGGAGACTGGTTGTAAAAAAAAAAAAAAAATGTTGCAAGATGTACAGTTTGAAAGCATAATGGATACCACTTTACATCCTCTACACAATATACTTACAAACAATACTGGGTTTCAGGTGGATGGTTTTTCTGATCTCCTTTAACTGACTTCATGAGGAGGTCATTTCTGTCCACCACAGTAACTTTTACAACCAGTAAGCTCACATGCAGAGTTTTATTGTGCTGCAACTAAACTAAGTTGTTTATTTGGGTCCTCGCTTTGTCCCAACATGCAGATGAAGGAAATCGGTTTTACAAATCAAAGTAGATCAGACCTTAACATGATAGGTGGGGATAGTGCCTGATTTCAGCTTGTTAGTGCTGGGCTTTTCCTTTCGATCTATTTTGCTGCACATCAAACAACACATAAATCGTGGGTTTTATTTGGTGGCAGCAAAATGGGACAACGATGAACTGGGAATTTGACAGAACTGTATCTCTTTACATTTCATACATCCTGCATCAGTTTCTTACATTACTGTAGGGTCAAAGACCTGAGCAGGAAGTTCAGAGTATAAATGTCCATTGCAACCTCTTTGAACATTTACATTCAGGAATTAGTTCAGCTTAAACCTTAAAATCAATATATTCGAAATAAGATGTCTACTTGCATATTAAAGCTATGTTTTAGTCGGACCAATGCAGTAATTTGTGTGTATTAAAGGTAACAGGTATCCAGTACACATAAGATGATAAAGTGTCACAAATAAAGCACACACCCACGTCACTCACAAGTGTCCGCTTGTACTTATCAGTCACATTCAAAAGCAGCCAGAAAATAACAGGAACAGAGCTAATTAGACTGAGAGTTATAAATGCAGCCGGTGTTCTGAAAGGTAATAATAAATCCAGTCTGCCGACTGCTCACTCTGAACACACACACGCATTCATACATAGTCTTTACCAAGCTTTGATGACTTTCACGGCACAGCAGGCGTCATTTACTGTCGTCTCCAAAACACATGCAAAAAGGACAGAGAACAACCTAGGAAACTGTAAAAACAGAATATTTAACCTTTAAAGATGTGCACATTGACCTAGTTATAAACACAAACCCGTTTTCTACCACTTTCCTGCTTGCATTGATGTTGTTATGAGGATTTCATTAAAAACACAAACTTTTGGAGTGTGCTCATCATTATTCCTTTTTTTATTCTGCATTGCTCTTATAAGGAATTTTGCTTTTGAACTTTTATCCTATAGTCCAACTAAAATTTGTCAGGGTGAATTGCTTGTTGTTGCAGTAATTATATGGCGTTTATCCTCTTCTTGCTCATCCCTCACTCAGCTTTTGGTTTTTCTTTGCCTTTTGTCCCTTTTCTCATCTCCTTCATTTTTTTTCTGCCAGCACTGTTTTCCCCTGACTTGTTTTGCTGCAGTTCTTATATTTCCCATGTCTGCTTATTATAAATAACTATGGGCTTATTTCTGTGGAGCCGCTGATCGATGGCTCCACGTTTTAAGGGGCTGGCTTTCTCGGGGAGGTCTATTGTGCCCGGCTAGAAAGTACAATGCACACTCCCACACCACAAATGTAAAGTGAACTTGACTTCTCTATGCCTAAGGAACCCTACACAAATAATTAGGAAGAAGGATGGTCAGAAAAGCTGTTTGGCTATTTAATTATTTATTCATTTTTGCTGTTTTATTTTTTAAGGACGGTCTGGGTATTTCAAATAACAGACTTTACAGACTTATTCAAGTCCAAAAGAAAAGAAATTGTCTTTAATTATGACTGAATTATTTCCAGAAAGAACCAGCTGATCCTCGTTGCACAGATGCTAAAGTTGAATAGCTAAAAAAGAGTAACTTTATAACTTCTAGAGTGTATAATAGTTATTCTTCTTTTATTATTGTGTATGAGACTTAGTCAGACTTTGTTATATTGAAATGAATGTTAAATGTTGCTACAAAGCTATTAAGCGGATATTTGTTTTATTTCTTTCCAAATACAGCAGTATGTTAATTAATACATGTATGTAATGTTAAAAGCCACGAATGATTGACAGGGAGTATCATAAAGTTTATTCTAGTTTTACTGCAGCTGCAGACATCTATTAAAAAACACTAAAACATAAAGCTATAACTTTTCCAGTAAACGAACAGCCTGCAATAGCTCCAGTAGCTACTATGGGCCCCCAAGCTACAAGGTCAGCCTTACTATAAATTATAAAAGAGAAATAAAATGGCCTATCTTCACCAAAGTACTTCACTGTGAAAAAGTTCAATTGTGGCTCAGATATACACTATCTTTGTTGCCGTCTAAATATTACATATATATTTGGTATTAATACTCTAAATATCATAAACTCACAGTATTTATGAGTTTACAGTCAAGTTTGTTTTTTTTTTAAACTTTTATTCCTTCTGTCACTTCATTTTCTTTGTTTTCACTGAAGTTGTCTTACGATAGCATTGAAGCAGCTCAGCTAGTCTCAGTAAAGTTTTTCTTAAAGTGGAACAGACTAATGCATTGCCACAGATCTGAAAGATTCTGTCAACCTCTTTTTTTCCTGAGAAAAACTAATGTGGAAAATTGAGCAGACACTAGGTGTTGGTATTATGACATATCTTTACCCTCTGATAGACTGACAGAAGTCACTGGCTTTTGGGATTTTTAAGGATGTTCAGTGTAGGTTATCTATCAGCAGATGCTTAAACTCATGAATATTCATGAGCACGGTGCAAATACCCTTTTGGAGGAATATGTATATGTCATCGATCCACTAGGACTGTGTCTGGTGTTTCATATTGCCATCCAGCATTTAAAATTACATTCAGGGTTGAGCCATGCTCATTTTAATGTTTTGGATACGTCGAGATATTCCACCTTAGCTCTATGTTAGTCCACCATCTGTAGGAAAGGGTTACTGTTTGAAAACCTTTGAACTTTTCAGAAAGACTGTGATGTTGTCACAGCAACCAAGATACAAAAATTTTCAGTCCATTAAAAGGAATGAGTAAGATAAACTCATTCCTACCGTATGTTGTTATCCTGAGGCGTAAAACATTCATCTTTTTTTTCAACCATCTTCATCCTGTCCAGGATCACAGACCCAACCCAAACATCAGATGAAGAGAAAAAGTGCAACCTGTACAGGTTTCCAGTTTGGCTACTACATGATATGCCACACAGAAATTTCCACATTAATGAAAAAAAATGTAAAAGCAGATTGGGTAAGCAAATGCCACTGGTTAGGCCATTAATAATGTCCGGACTGTGGAGGTTTTTCAGAGCAACTAATGAAGTAGCAACACCACTGTTGCCAGCAGGCTGATTTTACTGGACGGCACGTTGGTCACATTTAGGCCCTAAATGTCCAAACAGCTGCTATAGAGACCCCATCATTTAGGGCTTGTACCTGAATTTACTGTCTAACAGAAATGAGGTGGTGATGAATTCAGCGGCAGCTTCTGTCAACTGGATGGATCTGCCCGAGTAGAAGGTGTAATTTGGAAGCTGCAGGTTGTGTTACGAATCTTGTCCTGCATAACTTGCTGATTTAATTACGATTAGTGTCTCAAGAAATTCAGATTCACAGTTGGATGAGGAGTGGCATCACATAGCATCCGAAGTATGAAGGCAAAAAACAAAACACTCTCCTTGTTGAGAGAATAGACAGCATAGCCAAAACTCTGTGCTCCAGAGGTAAATTAGACAAACACCAATAACACACAGCACCATTTCTATCTGTTAGGTGTCTGAGCTGAGACCCATTTTACTATTTCGTCCAAGATATGCTGCAAATATTCCATTGAGACCACAGGAAATTACTTTTTGTTTTGTTTTAGCATATAGAGAGTAACGTTTACTCAGTTGAGCACAAAAGGCATAACTGTTCTCCAAAGGAACTGAGATCTTTCAGTTATTCAAAACATGGGACACCCCATGTCAGTTCAGGTGGTCCATGAGGTTTTTATGGCACAAATATTGCCAAAAATAGGTCCAAAATCCCAACACATTTATTATATTATCAAAGGTCTGAGTGAGAAAGAAATGCATAAACCATTTGTGTCACATAGAGCTTTATTGCATGGATAAGTGCTTCTGAATTTTGTGAAACTGTAAGTATAGTAACAATTATTGAAACAACACAGTCTACAGCTCTGGGGTATCACGGGGTGCAAGCAGACTCTTCATGCTAAAACTGAGCCTAGAGTTGATTAAAAATGTCAAATAAAATTAACAACTTATACTGCAGATGAACCTGTCTAGAGGCACTGTGGCTGCAGCTCTGATCTGGACACAGATTTTGAGTTGGACGTTGCTGTGTATTTTTCAAATGAATCGTAAGTGTTTGACTAGTAAATACCCCAGACACTGAAAACCTTGGCTACGACGATGACTCATTCACCTTAAAGCTGATTTGACATCAAAGAAATATGTATAGCACATATAATAGTTCCTTATAGAAAGAGCTTTCTTTTAAGAGTAGTACTAGACTAAACATCTATTGAGGTGGTCTGCAAAATGTTGCAAAGTGCAAAACACAGTTACTTATCTATTCACTTACCATGTTAGAGCAGCATTAAGTCTCACGGCTGCTTCTTTCCCTTATTTCTTTCTTCTGAACACACTTAGTGAGTGTTCTGCAGTCATAAATCCACGGCATTGCGAAGTCACTCAGATACTCAGATAGATAAGGTACTAGTGTGTTTTGACAGGCAGTATGCCCCAATCTAACTCTGTCTATATTAACATTAAGAGCAGTGTGTCTGTAATCTGCATGGTTTTTTGTTTTTTTTTGGTAATTGTAGCGTTGCTTCAGGGCATCACAGTGCAATGGTTTGTAAGTTACCCCTAAACAAGGTTTCCATTTCAAATGACTGCTGGGACTTTTCTGTGTCAAGTGTGCATTTTTTACTCTTTGCCTGGTTTCTCTTATATAATTTACTCGGTAACACTTTATTAATTCATCCATCCATCATCTATACCTGCTCATTCCAGTGCAAGGTCACAGGGACTTATTTCCCCAAAGGGAGAATATACTAGATCAGTAAGTCACTTTCAAGAGGTCAGTTTTTGCAGCAAACCTAAAGAAGCTTCTAACTGTAGACTTTCTACTTTGTTGTGTGGTATGCAAGATTTCACAACCTGCTTCAGCTCTACCTCAGACACATAGAAGATATGCAATGTTTTCATGCAAATATAGAAGAACCAAAGCTTCCTCAAGAAGTACAGAATCAACTTACTTTTATGGTCTGGGATCAAATGTTTCCCCAAACAAAAGAATCTCTGTTATAATCCAAAGTGTACTGTAATGGTTCAGCTTTGTCACCTAATACTTGGAGGCTTACACTTCATGAAGCCACTGACATGACTGCTTCCTGTTTGCCTCCTGGCGAAAAGACTGGTAACTGCCTGATGGTGCCCATCTGGTTCATTGGCCGGTCACCGGCTGCTGGCTGCCCAGATGGCTGTTAACTGGCTAATGACTTTCTGTCGTGTTAGCAATCAACTGCTTTCTACTGCTTTCTGCCTTTCACCTGCTGCTGCCAGATTGCGTTGGGATGGAGGTAGTCTACCGGTGCCTTGGCTTTTTTTTTTCTGTAGGTAAGTCAAATGAAATCAGTTTTTGTCCTTGAAATATAAGAAAAAATTTACACTTGATCTTTGAGAGGTTTTGCTTCCAAAACCTAAGCCATTTCTGGTTAAAATATTTTTCTTGATGGAAATGATCATACCAAATCACAGAGTCATAGCACGGCAGGAAGCAGCAACAAAACAAAAGAGAAGAGCCATGAATGCACGTCCAGCAGCTTGTCAATAAATGGAATGATCAACTCCAGGACAACTGGCAGTCCAGTTAAATGTCCTCCAGATGTTAACCATACAGAGTTAGGTCCAGATTTATTTTTAAGACTTTTATTTATTTTGATTTTATACGGCATGGATTTAAAAAACAATCAAGATCTGATGAAAGTGCAGTCCTTCAGCTTTATTTTACAGTGTTTCACAAAACAGTAAGTTTTAGCAAAACATATCCATTTTCAGGGGCTGAGAAGTACTTGTACATGGAAAATGGAGGTACTTTGTTTAAAAATGGTTGTAATTCCTAAATGGCGTATGCCATACTTTTGTGAAACAATTTTTTTCTTCTTCGTTTTTCTTCTTTTATAATTTATCTTGTTGATGTATGAAAGCAAAATTCATAAAATTCTTTTGGGGGGTTCACTGTCCTTCCTGGGTGGCTAGGAAAGACAATTTGTAATGCCAACTGTTTTAAATGGCTTCCAGTTGTGAGTAAAATATAAAATGATTGACTCCAACTTGGAAAGACCTTGTAACCCTTTCTAGATTGGTATTCAATAACATTTCATCTCTTGACAATATTCCTAATGTCTTTCCTTGGCATTGTGTTAACATACACCTGAATGCTTAATTCCAGAAAAACTGCTTTATAGTCGCTGCTACTGACAATAATTCATCAGTTACATGTGATTAGCAGGACCTGACTGCTGCTTACCCTCCTAACTGCCACTGAAGCAATCAGACCACATCTAGTTTTACACACATATGCTACTTGTGAATGCTAATATGGGCTTATAGATTTCAATAATGACAATTAAACAATGTCATTTAATATTATGAGATCAAGTAAATCCTGTTTAAATTTGAACAGGCTTTACTTTCTCTTTAAAATAGCCGTAACATTTATAGCGCTTTTATAATTACTGCAGGTTTCTTTCTCACATATTCTAAATAGTCAGCATATTCCAATTTTACACACTGATAAAAGCAATTTAACCTTTTCTCGCATTAACTCAACATGCTTCCTAATGAAGTGAAAAACTGATGCGAAGCTAAGAAATGTGGGACTAGAGCCGATGAACCAGAAATGACAAAGAAAAAGAAAAATGCAAAAATCTTTTTGTAAATCCGACTAAACATCACAGATCTCTATTCTGTATAAAGAACCAAATAGTGTAGCCTCAGTAAAATGGTACACTATTTAGACAAAAATGAACATTTTCATTTTGAAGTTTGTTTTTTTTTTTCATCAGAGCCACCTGAAAAAAAGAACATCATTCAGCTTAAGCAAAAACAGGCAATGTTTTCTTGTGTTTGCCTTATTCTGTTCTTTAGTAATCAATAAAGTCTGTTTTTATTGCTGATATTCTCTTTCTGTTCCCCTTCTGTAATTATATTTTCTTCACAGTCCTCTTGTTCTCTTGAGTTAGTTTAGTTTCTGTTTTTGTCTCTTTGTCGCTCTCCTCTGCAGTCTCTAGGATATAAAGTAATTGTCACGCTCTTGTTGCCATTAACTCTTTGGCACTGACAGGAAGAACATCCTTTTACAGCTGCTGGTATCAGAGCTAGATATTTGTCTTGAAGGAAAATCATTAAGTATAGTCAGATTTCCATCCCTGAAGACCACTTGGCTGCCTCAACATCCCACTGCACCTTCATCAAACTTTCAGACTAACATGATGTGAAAAATGTGAGAAAAAAAAAGAAACTAGTGACGCGTTGAATGGCAGCTGGCATACAGATATTTCTGTCTAGTCCAGCTTGGATGTATGTGGCAGAAAAAAGGAAGCTAAAATTATTGATCCATCTTTTAAGCATTGAAAATGCAGAGAAGGATTGTGTTTGTTGCTCAAATTATATCAATAAACTAGAGGAATGTTTGCTTCTCATATCCTTGTAGGATTATATTTGTCACACAGGGTAAAAGGTGACATGTGACTTTCATTCATGTGGGACTGAAAAAGCATATTATTTCCATTCTAAGATTGTATTTATCAGAACTTAATCAAAAAAAATGATCTGCTCCTTGCCAGGTCTTAAAGTCAGATGAAAACAAAAATGGGCAACACATGGTAACAGAAATCATGTTCCATATCTGCAGTTTGTTGTTGTTTATTTCATTCTCATTTTAAAATCTGGTGACCCCAAATGTTTTTTTTTTAATGTTTTTTGTCAGATAAAACCTTGTTCTTATAAAAGAATGCACTTTCCTTTTCAAATGAACACAACTGAGCAGACCACAACTGCAACTCACACCTCTGGAATATAAAAATAGGAAAAAAACAAAGCCTTTCACAAAGTTGTTAGTAACAGATAATGAAAGATGATTTACATTTGGAAAATAAAATAGTAATAAAACTCCATTTGAAACACATTCTTAGATTTAACAAAATTTGATAAAACAATGGATGATATCCACACAGAAGCAGCGTGGGTATTTTGTTCAACAGTTAGAAGACAAACACAAAAAATAACCTGTGTTTTTTTTTCGTATTGCATTATTTCAGTCTGTCCCTCTTGAGTCACCCAGAGCTGGGGTTATCATTTCCAGCCTCCCTGTACGTGCGTGTTTCTTTCCCAACAACCGTGGCATTTGTTCAGTCTTTTTTATCAAATATCAGATGTTTCAAGAAAAATTGTAACTCTAATCTTTTAATCACAACCATTTCTCTACCGTTTCAATGCAAGTGTGAAGACTGAGAAATCAATACATGTATGACCTGTTGGTCCTGCACACAAGAATAAGTGTTACAATCCAGTCGTCTTCCCTGCAGTTTTGTAAACAACAGTAATGAGAGTCTGTTTGGCTGCAACAAACCGTCTCTTTGGTAGTTCTCCTGAAACTTCTGAGTAGGTATGTGATGGAGGCTGTTGATAGTATCTGCCTCTTTTATCAACGTGAAAAAAATGAATATCTCCCAAGAGCTGTGTAGTCATTTGTCATGCAGATTAATTTTCTCAGAGGATGGGAAAACGGGAGACAAGGCAAGAATAAGCAAGAAGGGATTGAAGAAGACAACAAGATGGTTGATGTAGGCAGGAATCTTTCCAGGGAGTTTTATTTATTGATTTAAAGCGGTCCTCAAATACTTCTGATTGTCCTTCAAGATTTTGACAAAGCTCTGTACAAAGTCTATGAATATTAAGAAAAAAACATTTCAGTCATACTTGTTATTAAATTATCATTAGGGCTGAGATGGTTTAAAAAATAAAAGAAAAAAGAAATACAACAAAAAAATCAGAAAGTGTTCATCCACACACATGCACTAGCAGAGAGCTGTGCATTTAATTCCACTTTCTCTGTTTATACAGTTGATACACATAAACATAAACTCATACAATGTTTGTTTTTCCCAAACTGACATTAGTTAGATGTTTAATTATCTCACAAAGAAAACCAGATGCTTAAACATCAGATGGCAGTGTACATGTAGGCGGTGACAACTTGTCCAGTTCTAGGTTGTAGTGGTGGGTTGACCAGACTGAAAATGGCAGAGAATTTTTCTTTTTTGTGTTTGTGTGTGTGTGTGAGTGTGCGTGTGTGTGTGTGTGCACGTGCTCCAGTGGCCTTTACAAACAATAAGTAGACAGGAAATGGGGTGGAGAGAGAGGTGCAAGACATACAACAGAGAACCACAGGCTGGGACTCAAACCTGAGCCGGCTGTTGGAGAACTGTAGCGTTTGTGCACGTGACAAGGTGAGACCCACCAGACTTGATCGCTATCATCGTCTCAGTCCAGCTCAGTTTGCTTAGTTAACTTTGTTGCATGTCTACATAAAATAGTATGTATTTTGTTGCTGAGGCAACAACATGACTTTACTTTATGAAATATAGGAAGTATGTAATAAAGCTGGTCACATGTGCAGGAAGAAAGATTGCGAACATTGAGTTTAATGTGAACAAGGAACGAGGAGGAAACTGTGGAAGAGAGATCAAGTGTGTGACAAGTGTCCATTTAGAAAAGGCTCTTCTTTCTTGAAATGCTGCTGTTAGGAAAATCTACTATAGTTTAAGGACATTTAAAGTCATCAGGATTCCAGATCAGTATAATTTAACCAATAAGCAGACTTATTTACTCAACGCTCCACTGCCCTGTTGATAAAGTTGGAGCAGATTCAGCAGAGATCCGCAACACCATGCACAACATCTCTGGTCAGCTCTTAAAATCATTTTACTTTAAAAGTCAAAACTGATGATGTTAACAAATCTATCAAATTATGTAGCAAAGCAGATTTAGTCTTGCTTGCTTTTTCTTTTTCATGTTGATCTAGAGTTGCTCTTACTCTGGCCATCCCCCAGGACCAATGTGCCGTATGAGATGGGTACCACAGCCAACATAGCTCCTGGGACGGTTCAGGCACACAAACCCCTCCATCCCTCAAACCCATCATCTTTTGTAACCTAACCAAGTGGTTTCACTGGACTACCTGTGCAAACACTGTGATAAAGTGATCTGATCTTCCTTGCCTGCTCAGTACAGACACAAGTCCAAACTTTACTATAAGGGTGATTGTAGATGGTTTCAGTGCCGGTGCTGTTGTTGCAGTCTCCTATAACTCCTCATGGATAAGGGCATCTTGATATTTTGATGTCCCATCTGTGGGTGAGATCAATTAAGGGAAAATTCAGCACAGGTTTATGTTTATGCTTGTTAATGAGATGTTATATCTGCTCCCTGAAAGCAGACCAATCACAGCTGACAGACTGGAGGACAGGTTTTTCTATTTTCCATCTCTGCTTGGGTAGCTAACTCTTGCTTGCCAAGATAACAGGTCGATGCCGTGACATTACACTGACAACCATGTAGGTGGTGTGGGTTTTTCATTAGACCAGGAAAACCGCATCAGGTGCAGCGAGGTCAGATATTCCCACTGTGCTGCCTCTGCATAATTCAGTAACTTTAATTTATTCAGAGATTCAACATCTAGTGGGTGTTTGAGTTTGTATCCGTGGTTTTATGTTACAAATTGAAGTGTGACATTCATCCTGAGATGACAGTCGGTGGATCTCTTTCGGATCAATGGTTTATCCCTCCATCAGTCTCTTAACCGTACCTGCTTTATCCTATTGAGACTATCCCAACTGTGTTCAGGTGAAAGACAGGATAAGATGCTAGACAGGTTACCACTCCAATGCATGAATGCTTTTGAAATTTTCCCAAATTAGTTTTAAGTTTATTAAAACAAGAATAACCAACACTAAGTATAAATGAAACACAAAATGTCATCAGTCCTGTTGACCCATCTATCCTTCCATCTCAGCCTCTTCCCCATGGTTGCCTTGACATCCAGATGTTGACTTCCTCATTTCTCATCATAAATACTTATTTATTGATTACTTTGTGATGGCTTTATATCTTGAATGCAATATTTTGTTGCACAGTGAAACAATGAGAAAGCGATTGTGATTTATATGAATAAATATATATTTCCAATTCCAAATATGATACCAATAGTTTCATTATGAGCTATTGTGTAAAAATGTGAAATCACAGATGTGTGATATACTCATAAAGATTCCTCAGATATATTTTTTGTCAAGTATTAACATGTAGCCTCAGTAAGTCTATTGAGATTCAGGTTGGGATTGATGCAGTGTGAGTAGAATAGTAATGTTCACATTTAGTTAAAAACTGCTTGCTTCAAACGTTTCATCATCATCCTTGTGCAGAAAGTTCAATCAGCACTTCCAGCTCCCATTGACTGTAATCTAAAATGCATCTCTTTTTCTTTTCAATATTCCAGCATCCAGTACACACTCATTTGGCAAGAGGAAGTCTTTTCAGCTGACTATTCAGATTCGTTGTTAGAAATGTTATAGATGTAAAATATAAAACTCCCTGCTTGTCCTCTTCAGGCTCAGGTTCTCTACCATAGACGTGGGATCTTGAAGGTGTCTGAGCTGTTATCAGGGCTGCAGTCTTGTGATGAGAGATCTCTGATCTGTTGAAGCCACTCTCTCATTTTGGGGTTCACAACCTTGAGCAAAGACCACTGGTATCACTGGTCCCTTCCCTTTCTACGTCCTCTTTCAACCCATGGTATTTTGTGCTCCTTCTTTTTGATGTTTGTTCTTCTTGGGATATCAGTCACCATTGCCTTCTTCTTCAGCCTGCCAACAACCACAAACATCTGGTTGGTCAGCCATCACCAGTTTATCAGTCTGGATTTGGAAATCTCACATCATCTTCACTCGTTCCTTTTCTACCACTGTTGGTGGTATTCCTTGTACTGACTTGGGGTCAGTATGGGAGATACAGTATTCCAGCTACTTGATGATGCTGTACCAGACTGTTTCAAGGACATCTTTGCACAGTTGTTACGCACTGGTCTCGTCTGGTGTAGCAGACCCTGACCTCTACATCTCTTGTACTTAGAGCCCGTTCTTGTGTTGCTATAAGCTTAGAGCCCGAGTGCTTTTTCTTTCAGGCCAGCACTGTCGAGCCAAAGGTAAGACTTTTTGATATCAGCCATTCAGTCAAGTGACAACAATGTCTGTGGTATCAACTGTTTTTTCTTTGTTACAGCAGAGAAGCCTCTTGTGTTGTGAAAACCAGTCGTTTGATCTCTGTCATTAAACCAGCTTGACACAGCTCCAAGACACGAACAGGAAAGTTTTTCAGCTTTGAAGTCTGACTTCACTGCACTCTGCGAGCAGACGGA
Organism: Zenarchopterus dispar; assembly: GCA_028564865.1. Lineage (NCBI taxonomy): Eukaryota > Metazoa > Chordata > Actinopteri > Beloniformes > Zenarchopteridae > Zenarchopterus > Zenarchopterus dispar. Next base: position 19,549 of record JAOWBL010013321.1, on the reverse strand, counting down.
GGTCATGGTTGGCTCGAAAAACTTTTATGGAGAGTAGTCAAAGTAAGACAATGATCACGCAATATAAGCAGATTATTATTTCTGTTCTGATTTGAAATGGATTTCCAAGGTCGAGATAACTCTTGGCTGGTTAAGAAAAAAAGAAATAAAAGAAAATAAGAACCCAAGAGTGAAGCACACAGGCAAAAGGTTAAACAGGAGAGAATGGCAGCCTTTCCATTAACATTTCACAAAAGGAAAAACTATAAATTGCCTAGCTTTTATCAGTAGAGCTGTAAAAGCGACCTTTTATTTTTTTTCAAATTTTTTTTTCTTTGATGTCAAAAAGAATATAGTTCACTTGTTTTAATATGGATTAGTTTCTAACACTGTGAAGATTCAGAAGTCTATTAAAGCTCCGGTGTAAGAATTTGGTCCAAAGCTGAACATTAACCTTATATGGCTCTGCAAAAGTTAGAAAGATAATCAACTGCTCTTTTCCATCCATTTCCATCTAAAGAAATGTCAAAGAGAGACGATCATCTCCAGCATAATGTCTCTGCTTTGAACAAACTAAATGTGTATTGTCAACCAGAAAGGTCAAGAGCTGCTACCCAGAGCATGAAAATGAATGTCAGCTCATAAGCAGCAATCAACCATGCAAATGACAATGCATGATGGTACTTTGTCATGAGGTGAAGCTCAGTTATCCAGGCCTTTCTGGGTTACAGTTTCTTATGATGACGAGTGTGGTATAAAATGGGCTTGTTAGATAATTATCTATCAATTCTCTGTGCTTATTTTCAAACTCTTTCAGCCATTTTGGTTTTATAACGAAGCAATCTTGTTTTCTGGAAAAGTAGGGGAATGAAAAACAAACAACATGTGACATTTAAAAGGTCTGAGTTTCTGGGAAGTGTGTGTTGAAAACACAAGCACTAAAAGGAAAGTGAACCTCCCGCCCACAGGAAGATGACCCCAATCGTGCGCTACTGTTTGCTGAACGCGAGCTCTTGTTTGCCGTAGCCAGAGCAACCTTAAAGACAGACAGCATATCTGAGCCGTGTTGAGCAAGTCCAAAGGGAAAAAGACCCTCATAGTGAAACAGATGGAATGACAAGATGTTCAGTCACACACAAAAAAAAACCAAAAGTATGGTTGGGTTTTGAACTGAAACAAATTGGAGGGAGATCAAACTAAAACAATACAGTCAATACAAACATTCAGAGATAAACAACTTTATCTTTTGCAATATAACTGTTGATGCTATGGCAAAATACAACCTCAGATCAGATAATATTGGGATGAAATGGAAGAAGTAACACACACACACATAAACAAAAGATTTTTAAATTTCATTATACCTTTATTTCTTTTTAAATACTAACTTCATTTACTTTAATTTACATATTTTTTCCCAATCAGGGGTGTCACATTCCAAAATAAGTTGGTAAAGGTTTTGTGACGTCACCATTCCTTCTCACAACACTTACAAGGTCATTTTTTGTGGTGATTACGACAGGGAAAAGAGTTTCCATTGATATTTTGTCCCAATCTGCCCTCAAACACTTAAATGTGCTAAAATCTTGGGGTTATTGTTACAATTAAAAATTTTCTACATTTTTATCTCTGTTTCTTCCTCAGTTGTGTTTTAGTTAAATACGGTTTTGTTGAAAAATGTATGGATCTTTCTGGATAAGACATCTTATTGAGGAGGGCAGATGTAGCTTTTAAATCTTAATGTATATTTCCATTACAGAAGTGGAAATTACCTTTACCAATGCCATGATGCAATTCCATGACTTTTGGACAGTCTGGATGTTCCTTTTCATCTTTAGACAAGAGTACATGGCTTCCTCTTATCTTCTTTGAAGATAAGAGGAAATTCCTCCAGATTCCTTCAATTGTTTAATAACATTACACATTTTAGAAGGAGAGCCATGCAAATCCCCTCCAGGCTTTTGTTTAGAAACATGTCCGATGATGTTCTTACATATTTGTTAATTGATAAAACTGAGATACTCTGCTTATCTTTGATCCTCATAAACCCAGCCTATCATAGATGACTTTTACACCAAATCATCAACACAATCACCCATTATCAAGTGTTTGAAATAACACCATTTTTGTTTTCATACTAAATTCATACCAAACTGCTCTAGTACTAACTTTTTTCCCAGAATGTGTTGCACATATGAAATCCAAAAATGGATGCATATTAACAAATAAGATTAAATTAATTTCTAAAGCTGCAGCATTTGAGAAATGTATGATCGGGGAAAAAACCCATTAAGGAGCTCTGAGGTGTCCTCCATCTGTTTCTGTTTATCCCTTGCTCTCTTTCATCCTTGCCCACCTCTGCACATCTTGCTAGGATCTACTGCACCCACTGAAGTGTCAGATTAGCAGGTAGGAGGCTCACTCACGTCTCCCTCTGATTGGAGTCAACTGGGCTGGTAGCTTTTCCTGCATCTATCTCACCGTCTGTGGTCCGGCTGGAGATAAGAGGAAAAGTGGTTGAAAATTCAGGAACAAACTCCTGCATTCTCACATCACACTTGTGCAAGTCCTCTTGATGCCACTAAAATACCTCTGACCGGTCAGGGTGTGGACAAAGATCACCTCAGAGTGTCCTGGAGTGTTTGCTGCCAGGATGGTAGTAATAGCTTTTTGAGCCCTGTGGGCTGTCTGTGGAGATTTCAGTGGCTTGTCTTTGTTTCCTGTAGATACCACCAGATTTTTCCAACAGAACATCAAACTGTAACAACATCAGCAGTGTTACTCACTGTAAGTGGTTTTAATCTTGTGGCTGGTCATCGTATGCCGTGAATGGTATATATTTGACTACAGGGTCACTCAGGTACCTTCAACTGAGCTGTTGTCAATCAACCAACAAAAGGATGCTGCTTTAGGAGTTTAATCTGTCTGGTTTTAACATGACAGCATCACAGCTGTGGAAGATCCTACCCTGAAACTCCAGTAAGTGGCTGGATCAACAAGAAGTAACTCCCCATGGGAGTTAACAGTGTCTGATGTGTGGCACATGTATTTTCTACCATGTACCATGTCCAGGAACATATTGAAATCAAGGCTGATGGGTCTCAGGTTCTCTCATAAACAGCCTCCTACTCTGATTAAGTGCTCGGGGTTGGGGGAGATAACACACCAGGGACTTTCAAAGTACTGCAGGAGTGACAAAGCAGTCACAAATAATAAAGAAACAAAGAAACAAATAATAAATAAATCAGAAGCAGCAGTCTTGTGTTTTTGGTTCATCTAAACTAATAATTTTGTCCTCCCTAAAGCGACAGAATATGAATAAGACTAATCAGATCCCATAAGACGGGTTTGGCATCATTAGCTGCAGAGGGAAAATGATTATCCACAGGCTGCAAATGACGACAAGAATTTAGCAAAAAATGGCAAATTATCCTTTTGTGCCAAATTGCCAAAATAAAAACAAAGTAGTGATGACATGGATGCATTAAAAAAACAGCACCCTGATGTCTGTGAGGAGACAGAAATATATATTTGCTCAAAACACAGACATACACGCCCCCAAGAGTCACAGAGGAGTGGTGAAATAGATGAGAAGAGAATCCACGTTGAGCCTGGAGGGATGGATAAATATTGACCTGAATGAATGAGGTCTGTCACAGTACATAAAAAGGGTTATACAGTAATGCGCGCACACACAGTCTAATCAACATCCTTCCCCTCGAACAACCTCACTGGATAAACTGCACTCACATCTTCAGCTGCCCATCCTCAGACTTTTATTTATCCAAAAAATGTGAATCAATATGTATAGACGACCTTAGATGGTCCCCCAGAGGAAGAAGTATGAATACTGAAAGAAGAGAGTGTGTGTTTAGATGATTTGTTATTACTTATATGGCTTTGCAATTGCTCTTACTTTACATCAGTCTCTTTTTTTGTGTGTGTGTGTGTGTGAACCCCTGAATATTTTACCTCCCATGTCCACCAGACCTGACAAAAGGTTTAAATATTGCAAAAAGAGTTTTTCCACTGGCTCGAGGAGAAATAGTTGATTTGGTTAGTCGTAAAAGCTGCTTTTTCATAAAGATTGACGTTCCTGGGAATGAATTTATTTCATCCTTCTAAATAAAATATTGCCACCAATCTATGGTTTGCCAGAGATGTTCACAAAAAATGTTTAATAGTGTGTTAGTGGGAAAAGAGATAGATCTTTTAATATTTGCTTTAGGTTTCCAGAATCTGCTTGAAAAAGCATCCAAACTCTTAGAGTGAGTTGAGGATACATTTTTAAATTCTTTTCTCCAAGTTTTATTTGAAAGCATAAATTGAATTTACTAGGCCGCTGCAATCTATTACATTATTGTGGCGTCTGTACCAAACTACTGCAAACTGGAAATACTGACTTCCTGGAACCCTAAGTACAAGTAAAGTACCACCTCTTAAAACTGCACACAATCAACCAGTGTCAATTCAGTTCTAAACAAATGTAATTTAATAAATTAAAAGTCCAGTTAAATCCAATTAATTCCACATATAGTAGCTGCATTAGGAAGTAAGCAACTGATCTACCATCCTGAGGGAAAAGCTTTTCTCGGGGGAGTTTGTCAAGCTCAGGATTGTTAAATCGCAGACAGACGGGAGGGTGGTGACCCCTATAGAGGTAAGAGTCACTTCAAATACAGAAGCTGTTCTGAAAGGTTTATAATATGAATATTTCTACCCAATGATATTATTGACCTTAACTGAGTTTTTAATTCAGGAAATTCATACTCCTCCCCAAACCCACAATGATCTAAAAATACCAGGATGAAATCCAAACCGCCAAACCAGACCAAGTTGCTCAAGAGCCATCTTTTATATCTCAACATGTCATCTTCTCCTCTCTCCTTATCCACTACTTTAATTATGGTATTATAGTAGAGCAAAGGTTTTCTATGACTGTATTCTGTTACCAAAGCTTCAACAGCCTCAGACTAAAATCCTTCTTTCTACACAGAGAACAAAAATAGCACATATTCTTTTACATTGAACAAACTTGTCATGTACAAAATCCACATTGTTTTGGTTAATATTTGACTGGTGGGGACAAAATACTCCACCAGCTGTGGAGCGGGTCTAGCTAAGCTCAAAGACGATGCCTGAACCACCTGACTTCATAAATCTTGAACCACTACGTTAAAGTCTCCAAGGTGACTACTGAGAGAGCAGCAGTTTCCAGCTGTCTGCTGTAACTCATCCAAGCCACACAGAGATCCGCTCTTAGCGACATTTAAGCAACATAAGTTATGGGAGATGATTTAAAAGCAAAGTCCCAAAGTTCAGTAAATGTTAGTTTTTCTCTCCGTAAAGAAAAGAAATACAAGAACCAAAGAGACTTTCTGAGGAACTGTGTTGCATTATAACGGCAGCCTTTTGTCCACCATAGTCCAGTCAATGAGGAGAGCTGAAAAAAGGAAATTAAAAAAATAAAATAAAATAACCAAAAGCACTTCAATGTGATAACAATCATACAGATGTTGGTTTTAGCAACTGTTCACAAGCACTGCTCTGAATTAGCGACTGTAAACAGTTTGTTAGAATTTAAACACTGAACAGTCTTGTACCTTAGAGGCTGAAAGCTGCCCAAGAGTCAACTCATTCAAGAATATTTCATGTAAAACCAAACAAACACACTTTTAAGTGAATCCCAAATAATTCAATGTGCTGTTGGAAGAAAATGCTTCACAGTTGAAGGATTTCCAGCATAACCAGACAAAAGACTTTGTTCAAATTTAACAGAATCAACAGCAGCACCGAAGAATAATGTTTTGTTATTCTACTTTAAAACAGAGGAAAAGTTACACACATTTTATTTTAAGCTCATAATCACTGTGAGGAATCAACAACCAGCTTCATGAACACACAAACATATCAAAAATGTACATATACTGCCTAAATACAGATAAGATCAGAACATGTTTAAGCCCTTTCAGTAAAGGCACTTTAAAATACTGATTGTACAGTTTTTTTCAACACAATAAAAAAAAATCACATTTTATTTCCAAGTATACTTAAAGACATGTTATGTAGTCACTGTTTACAAATGCTGCATTCAAACTTGGCCAACACCATCCACAGTTGCAACCAAATGTTCACAGCTCTAGCAAGTCACTCAAGAAAACAGGGAAACTGAGAAATAATGCAGAACTTGGAGACTTTTCCCGTAGCAAACACAAATTCACACTTGCACACAAGCCCCCTCAGTCAGGGGACTGGATCAAGTGATTTTAACTTTACTGACCTGTTGTGACGGCCAGTCCTGAATGTGGGATTGTGTGTGTGTTTGTGAGAAGATGAGGGTTGGAAGAGATGAGGTGAATTGATTATGTTTGTGTTTTGCTCACACCTGTACAATGTTGTTAATGAGTGTCTGCACAAACTCTCCCTTAAAGCTGCAAACCGGAAACAGCTAAACAAAAAGAATGAAGGGAATTACAGCTGGTGAGGGAGTGTCTCTGCAGAGAAATACACCAGCACACTCTCTTGGTCAAGTTTGCCTTTAAATGAAGCTGTTCCTTCCACTGCATCGGTGTTTTTACTGCGATTTGTCTTGCACTACTCCTTTCTCTGGGTTTTCTCTGGTTTTGTAGTGCTTATCTGGCAGGTTTCTCAGCTTCTCTGCAGCCTGAGACAAGAATGGAGCAACAGGGAGTTTTTTTAAAGGAGTTTTACAAAAACAAGGTGAATCTGTCAAAATCATGGGACACTGATGATTGCCTTTTCATAAAAAAAGAGAGATTAGCTTTGGATGTCAAATAATAGTAGAAGTAATACTTCCAACATTTCAAAAAAAAGAGAGACATTTCTATATAAAACGTACCACTGTGCAAGTGCACTTGAACACATAATGTGAGAAACAATAAACAAAAACATTAGCTTAGCAAATGTGAGGTTTACAGTACTGTCTACAACAAAAAAGACTGAATAGAAAACTTTCGTGAAAACAATTTCTGGAAAACTGTCACAGTATTGTGTGTGACATACTGCAAGACACACACACACATGCTTCTGTGCAGTATAAAGATATGGGCGTGTGTGTGTGGGTGTTATACCTGTTCAGGGGTAAGATCTCTTTGCTCCTGGGCAAGCATCTCATACCCCACCATAAACTTCTTAACTGTGGCTGAACGCAGCAGTGGAGGGTAGTAGTGAGCATGCAGCTGCCAGTGGGAGTTGTCCTCTTTTAAATGGGGTCCAGTTGGAGCTCCTGAAGAGAAAAAGAACCAAAAAAGAAAAAAAAGTGAAAGCATGCATCAGACTAGAAATGGAGCAATCTCCAAAATAATTATTTCCCACTTGCATAGCACTTGAGCTACTTCATGATTATATCCTAGATTAGATTCGATCTTTATTGCCATTTGCACAAATACAAGGCAGTGGAGGTAGACTGGGATTATAGTGCATTGCACTATAATGAAACTATCATATCAGTTTCAAAAATGAGAAAAAAAATAGTAACAATAAAATATTCAAAGTATGTAAATAGGTAGAGAGACAAAACAATAAGTAAATGCACATGGAAAAGAAAAAGGATAAGGACATCAAGCTAAAACACTAGTAAATAAAATTAAGCAGCAGAGTTACTTGTCCTGAGAGTTGTTGCATTATTGCACATACGACATATTTAATACTTTCATACTGAAAGCATCTGAGTGCCTTCCTCTAATCTCATATATTGGAAACCAAAGGATAAAATTTAAGTGGAAATTGGCATAAAAACTCAACAGGTGTGTTTGTACAACAGGACACCTTGTCATGTATAGACCATGAAATCAAAGTTTGCCACAAATCTTACCAGCTAATGGCAGTACATGACACCTACTTCAAACACTTCGAATAAATAAATCCAGATACTGTAGACTCTCTCCAGACAGAAGTAAAGGTTTTTTTTTTTTGGTCATGTCCCCACTTACCTCCAGCGTAGTGTTATAATCTTAGTTAGATTATGATTTTATCCAGTTCACCTCCTTTTAAAGCTCATCCGAGTCATCTAAAGAGCATCCTGACTGAAAACACATTTTAACTAATTTTCAACAGTGATGATTTCACTCTCCCTTCTGCTGGCTGCAATGTCCTAATGGAAGGTAATGAGGTAAAGAGAAAAGTAAAAAGAGAGACATATATCTTACAAGATATAATGAAAGTTAAATAAAGGTCCCCCTGTTGACATTAAAGAGTACCTTTTCTTTTGAGACAGTTTCCTGACAATGGGGGCTAATCAGACAGAGATAAAGATGACAGGAGTGGATGAGAAAAGAAAAAGGAGGAACAAAGAAAGCCTGAAGAAAAGAGGCTAGATAAAGAATAAATACAGATAGATGCACCCATTAGAGGGCAATTACCCAGTTTGAAATTGTCTTGGGTGTGTACAGATTATCCCTGGAGAGGGGACAATCAATCACAGCAGTTAATAGAGTTACATCAAAAACACATCATAACGCTGATTATCAGGAAAAGTTTATAATTTGACCATATATGTATTGTGGATGTTGCAAGCAACCGTTACACATCTTATATAGTAGATTCTTTGTGTTATTCTCTGTGACTTCCTCTATTAATAACCTTTGTAAATAGCTAAGTACTTTTCCTCTTGGAGGAATGAATTGTATTGAAATCTATTCCATGATTACACAACATCTAACCATGTCTCCCTCTGAACAGTGCCACTAATAGGTCCAAGTTTAAATAAAATATAGCTACTTCCAAATGAGCTACAATAAAGCAGATGGGAGAAGTCATTATGTAAGGAATATTTAATATGAGAAATTAGGTTGCCAGTGTGGATTATCTGCAATATGTGTGATAGACAGACTGTGTGTTAATACACTACAGGACATCAATTATAACCCAGCAGTTCTTATTAAAGATTAAATGGATGGAGGGAACTCCATCAATTTTGAGTTGAAAGTTCTTTTACCAGTTAGAGAGACCATAGTTGTACAGAAGCTGTTTCACTTGAAAAACCTCTATAGTTCTGGACATTTCTCTCATGTTTTACAGCATTTTAATGTACTTATTGTTAAAGTACTCCCTTGAGTGTTCCCTTTGAGTTTGAGTTAAGTCAAATGCAGAGAATAAAAATGCACCAAACATCTCAGTTTTTTCCATGTTGAGCTTGTCATAATTTGTTTTTTGTGGCCACCTTGTGTTCATGTGGATGTCACACTGAAACTGTAAAACAATTAACAGTAGAAGATTGATTACTGCTGTAGGCCAGTGGATCCTACTGGGCTCGGCACTGTCATGGCGATGCGACAGCTGAATTGACAGAAGAAACTCAGCTACTCAAGTGTTTAAATGCCACAGTATAATGGAAAAAAATTCAAGCACAAAAATACAAATATCAAAGGACATTGTAAAACGAAAGGAGTGTAATGAACTGTAAATACATGCCACTTGGTACTCTCAAATTAATCAAAAAACAGGGTTCTTGATTAAATGCCACTGATCTGAATCTCTGGGAGGTTTAATGCATTAAGGACTGGGTTACTCTCTGAACCTGGAAGAAGATACATGCTAATGTTACATCATCTCTAAATAGCTCAAACTTCTGACATCTCGAGTCTTGTGTTGATTTCTAAATTGAAAGGTGCCGTGTCATCTTAAGAGTAAAACAGAGAGAAAAATAAATATGGACGATATCAGCAAGTCTGGCACAATATTTAAAAAGCTGCCCAGACTCTGAAATAAATTATTTCCCAGTAAAGTTTTAGCACCTGGGACTGGCTGTCCTGACTAATTTAACCCAAAAGTGAAACACTGCATCAAAAAATACACGTGGATTTGCAGAGGTGTCTTGCAAAGTTTGGCATCAAAGTGCAGCGTCTGTTATAAGAAAAAAATATCTCATTTTTGATCTGCATGTGAAGCATTTAAGAAGGAACACCAGAACATGATTACAGTGTGATAGTAAAAGAAAGGGCTTCGCTGCCTCTGAGTCGGACTGCTCTGAAGTCACCGTTTCAACATTTAATTTAATGAACTGCATCATCGAATGAGTTCTCCAAGATAATGCAAGGCTCATCTGTCAAAACTTTAATAAACTAAAAATTGACTTCTCCAAAAAGAAAATCATGAAAAGACCATCAATAAACAGATTAAAATAAATAAATAATAAAAAAAATTGTGTCATGGCCTAAACATAATCAAGTTTACTATTAGGTAGTTCAAATATGCTGAAAGTGTTCAAATATACTGAATGTCCATGATTCCAGCTTATTCTTTCACACCACTAAAATATAAGTTTGTATAGTTTATAGTTAATATTTGCTTTGTTACTCACTGAGATTCTTTTGTCTCTCGCTGCTTTGACACTTTCCTCTCACTCTTTAGTCAGTTTTCACTAACGAGGAACAGAACGGAGCGAATGAATCAGTTTGTGACATTTCACAAATAGCTCGATGTGTAAGTGTTTTTGGTAATCTTCAGATTTATTGTATGTGAAACACAAATGTGTGAGTTTAAGAACTCCCAGCAGATTGCCGTGAAATGACCTTTTCCCTGTGGTCTTGAAGAAATGAAACAGAATAACAGATTAAAGTCGGGACTTAGCACCCACTTGAGGCAAGTTTAACAGAGATTTTCTTCAAAGATTTTGATGAACTGAAAACAGAAAAAAGGCAAAGTTATGAATGCATCATCTCATGCCTGTGGTCCTACTCCGGTTAGGACACGAGTGTACTATACCTTTTTTTTTTTTTTTTTACAAACAAGCTTTTATATTGGCTGCCTCGCTCAGAGTTTAAAATGAAAAAAAAGGATGAAAGGAAGAACTTGAGAATTATTTAACATCAATTCAAGTGAAAAGGTTGAAATAAAATAAATGCATGGCTTCATTCTCTGAAACTGATCTGCAGTGACACTACCATGGCTCAAACAAAAAAAGTATTACATTTTTGTGAGGCCGCGGACTAAATTAAACAGGATTCATTTCAACCTTGTGTTCAACCTTAGTTGTTATCAGACTGTGCTCACACCTCATTGCCCTGGGGCTGCTAATGGAAGATGAAACGGACCACAAAAAACCCCTAATATAGAAACGGAGGGGTGAAACAGAAAAGAGAAGGACAGAGATAACTGTGGCTCTTTTATATGATAATAACCTAAAATGCTCACACTGACAGTACTAACAAGTTGTTAGGCAGGTACTGTAAACTGCTCACTGTTGCTGCTAAATGATCTCCAAAAGATCATTCAGAAGGACATGTCTGTTTAAGTGGTCACTGAGACTTTCCTTCATCATTTCTCTTCATTAGTACGTCTCATATGACTCACAGTGTTTGGAGGGATTGAACCTGCTACCTTTTGCCTCATCAGCTCTTTTTTTGGTCATTCATCACCTGACAGCCTGGCTGCCAATTCTGTTTCCATCTAAACCTCATTTGAGTTACTCCTCTGACTCGGTGACGCTCTCGTGTTCTGAATTTGTCAGTCAGGTCAAATATTTAACCAGCACATTGATTTGGTCAACTCAAATGAAATAGGACTTTTTTCAGCCCCTCCCCCACCCCCCTTTTTAAAAAAAAACAAAACTGTTGTCATGACAGAAAAATCTTATCATGAAATTCTTTCATTTATCTTTCTTCTAATCACCTATTACTGTAGCATGAGGATAAAACAATACACAAACATTTATATACATGAATATGTCACTCGAACCTCTGACGAGTTTTAGTCAACATGAGAGGAAAGTCATTCCTTCGTGAGAAAAGAGATAAGGGCTAATATTATAAGAATCAAGTCATAGTTTAATGAGAAAAAAGCTGCTAGTATGAAAATAAAGTTGTAGTTTTACGAGTTTGGTTGCCTGAGCTAGCAGCCGTCCGCACATGTCCATAATTATGCGTAAATTTGTGGCTTAATTTAGCACACATATACAGTACTCATGTATTCCTTCATGTATGTACTTTTATTTCTGCTGTAAAGTTGGACATTTTAATCATGAGACCAATGGAAATAGACTTTTTTTTGAAGCCAGAACCCAGTGGTCATTTCATTATTTGCGCTTTTCCCTTCTTCTACAATGACTTTTAGCTTTTAGCCAGATGTTGCTCCTTGGTTAAAAATTAGGGATGTGGACTTTTTTTGTATTTGAGTATCAATTGACAGATAAGGAAAAAATGAATACTTTGATGTATTTGCATCAGATTTTCATGAGTATCATATACTGAAAGGAAAAGGCGAAAAGAAAAATAATAACGTGTTTGTCAAGAAGTCTGAATTATTTTTTTTTTTTTTAATGAGGTTCAATATGTAAAATCACGACTCTGCTCTCAGAATATTTCAAGTTTATTTTTCTAATTTTGCTACTTTGTTTTCTTAATTTCAGATGAATTTTTCTCTTATGGTGGCCCCAAATACTCTCTCAAACAAAAAGCTGAATACACAGACACAGCTCAGATTACTAAACTACAGCATACTGATGAGTTGCAAGTAACCCCTATGTTGCATAACATTCATCAAAAGATGTGGGTCGATGTAGGTCTCAGAAACACTTTATCATTGAATTATGCAAAAGAACATCTCGTGGTTGAAACCTCTGCACTGCTGCTTTATCTGCAGTAAAAGCCTGGAATTACACCATGACAGAGTGCCTTCTATCGGGGAGAACTCCTGCTTTACATGGGAGACAGCTTTCTTAACGCCTTAAATATTCTTGTGCATCCGAGTTTGCTTTGAAGTGGTAATACAGTAAATAAAAGGCTGACATCAAAGATGAGACGCTGGCGTATAATTCATTACAGCAGAGATAACTGAAATGCAAAAGAAGAAGGTTATCTAACCTGAACAAAATGCATGCTGCTCCTTAGCTCAAAGATCTCTCCACCAGATCACCATCAAGTAAATACAAATGCATGTGTGATATCAGTTTTGCTGCACGATAAGTGCTTGCTGTGAAATTGTTTTTGAGTGAAAAGATGGCGAAACATTCGGACGCGGAGGGAAGCCTCCTGTGTGGAAAATGACAATGATCTGTCACTATAAAACGTGCTTCGTGGTGCGAGCCGTCTAAAAGGAAAAAAGAAAAGGAAGAATACAAATAAATGATGAAGATGGAGTAGAGAAATTGAAACTAGAAAGCCTAAGCTTAAAGAGAATCCTTTCTTTAGTTTGTGTGTTTTTTTTTTTTTTTTAAAAAAGAACAGATGCCGGATATGAGGTTTACAAAGGAGTGAAAGTGGAGAGGATTTTCAGTATTAAAAACCTGTGGCTTGTGACTGTTGTAAGAACTTAAATAAAGTGTGACAGAATTTTTAAGCACCTCTCGTCATTCCTATTTAATATGGTGAAGCGCCAGAAGTATTTTAAAACCATTACTGTGAAAAGATTATTCATCAAATTGCTGATTAAAGTCACAGATGAAGACGCTGCTCCCCAACCAGTGAGTGGGAGATTTCACATAAACTAAGCAAACCGAATTAGGTGTAGTTGATGATTAAACAGCGTCTTGTTTATGGCAAAACATGAAACCATCCAAAAGGTTTCATCCATTTATTTGTTTATTAGTCTTTTCCATCAAAGTCTTTTCCCTTTCCATCAGAACAAAAAGTGATAAAATTAGATCATTCACTATTTCAGGACAAAACTATTTTAACACCCCAACAAACACACCCTTTCTCCTTTTTTTTTTTTCTTACCATGCCAGCCCATGGAGTAGGGAAAAGAAACTTCGAACAGATTGTCATATTTGGTCAACAGTTTCCTCATAATGTCTGCCAGACCTGACAAAGAGAAAAACAGACCAAAGAGTTTTTTTTATTAACATCCGTTTGAACTTTATCAACACATTTTGTAACATCTTTTGAATGAAATTTAAACAGCTTTTAATGTTTGCAAATCATTCTGTTCTGTTTTAATTTACTTTTTTCACTTCTGTCAAACCTTTGAAACACAGATGTGTTTAATAACTGAGCATTTATATTAAAATATAATTAATCATAACAAGTGACATATTTAAAAACCATGAGCAGCACTCTGTGAACTCATAATGTGTAAAAGTGTGTAAAGTGTTGTGTTTCCTCTTCTGAGAGGCTTGAATGTGCTGTGGATGAACATCAGGAATCAGCCCTGCGGGTTTTTTTGCTGAGTCACCTCAGAGCGGTCTTAATCATCTTATTATTGTCTCAGTCATTCCCTCCGTCAGTATCGTTACATACAGACACACACTCACCCTCTCTCTCTTCTCTCGTCAGATCGCTGATTCTGAGAACATGTCGTCGTGGCAACAGCAGTATCTGGTAGGGCCACGTAGCCCAATATGGAACCACTGCCAGCCAATCAGAGTTCTCCACCACCACGCGCTCCTGAGACGGATAAATACATTTTAAAAACTTTTCAAACTTCAGTTAAAGCAAAGTTATATACAAGGGTTTAACGCTTTTAGGGTTAAAGGCAGGGTAAGCAGTTTTCTGGATGGTGTCACATCTGTTGATATTTGAAATGAAACATCAGCAGAACACAGAGAGCTAGCTCATCCATCCTCCTGGCTTCAACTACATTTTCTTCCCCCAACAAAGTCAATAAAACCAATATTGAACTCTACTGAATCAACGCCCCACTGGTTTGGCCTTGTAACCTTAACTTGCTAAGAACTATTATGTGAGTTTTACTTTGATGTTTGCTTTTCAAGTCATCTCTCTCTCTTTTTTTTATTTCTCGTCTCTGACAGCCTTTGATGAACTCCACTTCTCACTACACCAGCACTTCAGATATTGCAGATAACAAGTCCATATGCTGATATGTATGGAAAGGTGCGAAACTGCTTCATCAAGAGAAAGAAAAACATAATTCCTAGATTATATATTTAATTATTTACTTTGCAATTCTATGAAGTAAAATGCAGTTTCACATTAAGAATTTTCTATCCTACACTTTCAGGTTGTTGGCCACAGGCAGGAGATGTGATACAGACAACAGTTTAACCAGGTGAAGTTCAGAAGTCTCTCACTCAGCAGTAAACGTTAAATCCACGTGGGAGGCCCGTGGTAACCTTCCCTGCAGAGAACAGGTTTCTCTTAATGTGTAGCCTGTATGACAGACTGTTACTCAGCTGACTTCATGACTTGTGTTCAGCTGCACTGTCAGTTGTTGGGAAGGTAGCAAGCTTGCACGGCAGAATTTTCTACAAGACAGCCCTCTTACAAAACAAAATGACGAGCGTGAAGCGAGCCAGTGACCACCTACGCTGGTCTGGAGTCTGATGGACAGATGAGTCAAGCTGAAAAAAACCTTTGTTCAAAGTTCTGTGTTCATCATCATCAGCACATAGATGAAAGCACGAGTCCTCAGTTGGAAAGCTTTTCTTCCCACAGATGAAGTTCCTTATCTTGAAACAACATGGGACATCGCTTCATCTAGCATTGTCCTACCTCTAAAGTCAGCTGGCTTGCATCGTTTCTTTCAAATTTGTGTTTTAGATTCTCTCGACAGTATTCTGTGTGAATAAGCTGAAGTTACCTTAAATCAAAGCTTTGCCTCAAAAGATTTTTTTTCATCTTCACGTATATAAATACAAAAAAAAAATGCTAAGACCAAAGAACATGTGCCCACTATGAAATGAGTGTGCTTAAAGTGAGAGCCAAATTATAATAGAAGAGGTCAGATGGGATTGGCTATTTGCAACAAGAAGCCTAATTACCATGAAGAGATAAATGCAGAATTTGTTTGAAGCGCAGATTTAACAAGCTGATGAGCTGGCACAAACACGACCTGACCTTGCTATTACAATCCATCAGAAATAGATTAGCATAGTGCATGCCTGTGTGTGTGTGTGTGTGAGTGTGTGTGTGTATGTGTGTAAGTCAGCCCCAGGCTACTCTTGAACCACAGTAACACAGTCTTCAATGCACTTCAAGTCACTGTGGTGTGTTGCATGCAAGTTTACATTTACCTCCAAATACAACTACCTCCACGGTGGCAGGCAATGACCTTAGCACACACGAAACAATTAGTAACAGGATTATGACTGTTTTTTTGTTGTTTACACAGATACAGCATAAATTAACCTCAACCTTTCAGCTCTGATGTTGTCTTACCCCATCCCTGTGAAGCATGTGGTTTTTTTTTACTTTTGCGTGTTCCTGACTTTGTTCCTCTGTTCTTTACTGCTGCTCGAAAAGCATAAAGATGTTTTTTTCCTTTCTTTTTTTTTTTTTTTTAGCAAAATAGCTGAGCTAAAGAGTTACACCAGCAGAAAACAAATTGGCTTAATAAGACTAAAAACCTCAGGAGAGCTGACGAGATGTGGCTGCCACTGCTAGTAGCTTCAACAGATTTGCACACCACACATGGCGTGTGGTGGTGTGATGTGTGAGTCCATATGCAATTCAGTGCAAAGCAGTTGTGTGACGGATGAATTTAATGTTGCCAGTTATTGGACTCGTACAGTGAGGTGTGAATATTAGACATACTGTAACGCATTTTGCTCACCGCACAGTAAATGAGCCATCCAGCCACGATGTTCAATTGATCTTTTTTAGAGTTGAGCGCAGACTGCCGCAAGCTAGTTAAGGATCAAATGATAAATCCAGTTTCTACTCACGTGCACATTTCACATGTCTGCATTTGCAACACCATTTTTTACTGCATAACTTTGCTGGTGCTTGAGTTACTAGAGAGACTTTTCATACAAACTATAAAACACACCATGTTTGTTTTAAACCTGCAAAGTTTCCTCCTGGTATTAATGTCTCCTTCCCCTTCTAGACAATAATTAACTCTGAATCCTTCTGCCAGTAATATCTATTGGGTCTCCTAATGCTATAGAGTTAAAAGGGTAGTTTTAAGTAAGAACAAGATTATCTGTTATCAGACACACAAACAGAAAAGGTCAAGACAAAGCAATGATTCGTTCATATTATTATATCATCCAGGAAGGCATCACCACAAAGTTCATGGATCTCTGGGGCGTACTGGACTATTTTAGTAAAAGCACAGGTCAACACAAGTAATCACTACATATTTAGTTCTGAAACATCTATACGATTATATTTAGTGAATAACACAATACCTGTTTATGTTACTTTCACACCTACAGACTGTAGTCTGCTTTCCCTGTTTAGTATGGTTTGTTTAGTTCAGTGTGAACAAACTAACAACACTTAAGAAACAACCATTCAAAACTGATGAACTCAATCTAAAGCAGCGAGATGGCAGAGTGGTTAGCACTTCTACCTCGCTGCAAGAAGGTTCCTGGACTCTTCCTGTGTGGGTCCAAAAAACATGTTCAACTGTAAGACAATAAATAAAAGAATGTGTTTAACATAATGTAATCGGCTAATGAACTCTGGGTCCCTAAGTAAACTGAACAGAAATAAAAATTTCCGTTTGGGGACTAATCAAGTAATTTTGAACTTGAATAAGACCAAAAGACAATAATTGTTTGATTTAGGGCACCGAGTTAAGTGTAGACTTTTATTTTTGTTGGACTGAAAACCCACTGTTCACATTAATCCATGTAAATGCTGGGAGGGTTTGGTCATGTATCTCTAGTGAATTACACCATTTCTTTCCAGTTCAGTTCAATTTCAAACTGAATTATTTAGCAAAAGAATCCATAAATCAATATCATTATCAAAAATATCAAACATCCCCAGGAAGACAACTAATCTGCACAAGTTATCTTTGTCATAAGACAAACTGAACACTGGTATATTCCACAACAAAAGGATCAGCCGACCTATGGGAAAACCGCTGCTAGTTGAAAATACCATCACGTGATTTGAGCCAGACCAAATGAACTCAGGTGTGGAGGTTCAGATTTGCGTTTAAAGTGTGTCCTGATACATCATAAGTGGCGCTTAGCACACAAGTTCATACCCGGCACTAAAAACTGACCTTCCAGCTTTATATAGACAAAAGGCACATCACTTTTTCTTATAAACGGTAAATGAGTTGGTATTTTATAATCACCAAAGGTAGCAGCTTGATGTAATTACATGAAACTAACACGAAAAAGAACACGCTGGAAATAAAATGAAGATCTGCCACAAACGTCAAAGAATATGTTCAATACACTTGAGGATGTATGTAATGTAAGGAAAAATCTACCGCAAACACGAAGAAGAAATCAAATGACAAAGAGCTTGATAGAAAAGAGTCATTTGCGTGCAAAATCAAATGAGTCATTGTTTAAGGCTTTAGTTTAGCTGGTCCCTGGATCCTTCCTAGTATCCCTTCATGTTCAGACTCCAAAGACAATGTAGACACGAGTGTCCTAGATCATCTTCAAATGCGTCCCGAGTGATCGGATCTGATCCTGTCTGGAATGTGTTCAGACCCGACAGAAGCGCTGGTCCTTTGTGATCCGTTTTCCCAGGACACATTTTAATGCCAAATCTGAACAAGATCTCAGACTTTTACTTTACTTTAATATGCAATTTCAAATAAATAAAAATGAGCACAAAAAAAAATGAGCAAAAAAATCTAACAAAGAACATCATGTCAATATTGTGCAACTTTAAAAATGACTTAATGACTTATTTGATCAAATGAATTTAAAAAATAACTGTTATACACTTATGCACAATAGTTTTTGTCATTTTTTCTCTAGTCAAGGTTTAAGTCTCCAGTCTACTTGACTTGCTCTCTTTTAACAGTATTATAAAGGAACTGAAATAAGATGGAGACTGAGCTGAGGAGAGAGCAAGTGGAGGTTGTCCTAAAACAGACACCACACACGCAGGCGATTCCAAGGAGTTTTATTCAATTAGCTTAGAAAGTTTTTGTTTCAAAGTCAAGAGTGTCACCGGGGAACTGAAGCCCAATTCAGACTCTTCTGAAGGCTGCAGTGTGCCAATTTACCGTCCTAAGCTTGGGTCAGAGAGACGGGTGCAAAGAGAAGGACACACACTAACACACACACTCCCATAAGTAACGGGTGGCATTCTGGCTAACACACACACACATACACACTTACACACTTACACACACCTTTGCTTCTGGTTTCTGTTCTGACTTTATAAAAGGTCATTCCCCATGAGAAACCGTCTAGGAGATTCAAGTGTCTACTCGGCTTTCCTTAAAACCTTACCGTTATCCTCCCCATCACACACACACACTCACACACACACACTCACACACACACACTCCCAGCAGAACTGGTCAGCTTATTCCCTGAATGAATCAGTGGCTTTTCTCCCAACCTCCACATCTTACTTCTCTATCTGACTTACACTTGTGTTTGCATTTCTCTCCTCTCCTTTGGTCTTTTACTTCTCATCTGCCCCACTTCTCTGCTTCCGTCATACTTTATGCTCTGACTCTTTTAACCTAATTTTATATTTTATCATCAATTCCAATAGTGTGGCATATCTGGTAATAAAATGATATGAAGGTGATGTCGGTCCCATTAATAAAACTTAACAGATGAGTGGATTGCTGTGACATTATCTGAGCTTCTGTCAGGCAGAAGTTTATTAATATCTTTAATGTACTTCAGCTATTTTTATGTATAAATTTGAAACCAAAGAAGGAAATCTGCCTGAGGATATATATACAAACACACACACATACATATATATATACATATATA
>JAOWBL010013304.1:0-38316 GCA_028564865.1 Zenarchopterus dispar | reverse complement strand
TGTGTGTGTGTGTGTGTGTGTGTGTGTGTGTGTGTGTGTGTGTGTGTGTGTGTGTGTGTGTGTGTGTGAGTGAAGACCCCCAAATGGCTCCTTTCAAGAGACAGGCTTATGACGCAGAGTTCAAACTCAAGGCTATCAGTCACGCATCATGTGATGCTAAATGCTAACGTTAGCTTACAGGCTGGCCCAGGCTTCTTCTCTTGTTTATTATTAGAGTAATACAGCGCCCCCAAAGGTCTGGCATGTGAACTGATCTCTGGAAACGGCTCTCTGTGGACGACAGATACGGCTTCGTATTTACGGCGCACTTTTTTTGAAAACAGCACAGAAAATAATCTGATAGGAAAATGTGTGGCCCCGTGTGGATGTAGCCTGAGTTTGACTGACTTATCTGACTGTTTTGTTGACATTACCTTTAGCGCAGCTCCATCTAGTGGATGCATAACGCAACCCCAGCCACTACTGTAGCTTCTATTCTATGCGCCTTATAATGCGCCCTATATATGAAAACAGTTTTCAAATAGGCCATTCATTGAACGTGCGCCTTATACTCCGAAACGCCTTATAGAGCGGAAAATACGGTAATTAGATTGCTGGTTGCAGGCCCATAAACCACTATTTTAGGTAAGCATAAGCTGACTGAAATTGATTTGGGCAGATGTGAGTAACTAGTGGAGGTCAGTGAGTTGTGGAGCAGCATAAGACCCCATACATGCCACTGTTTTTCATAAATACTATATATATAGTGTGTGTGTGTGTGTGTGTGTGTATAAGTATAGGACTTGGTAGGATAGTACTGAAATTATGAAGGCAAGAGATACCCTAACCCTGAGCAAAGATATGGGAGGTATACAGTGTTAGGCAACATGGTTCAGTTTTGTCGTCATGCACAGAAAAACATGAGATTGGAAAAAAAAATGTTTTTATGTTGCTATTTTGTTTGATTTACTGGAGAGATTAAGAGATGTTTAGTTGGATTTGGCATTCTTTCATCCCAAATAAGACAATCTTAGATTTGTGCTTTGACCATGAGGGCATCTGGTGGGAATCACAAGTGCAGCTGGACATTTGATTCATACCCGTGATATAAGCAGCTGCTGGAACATGAGAAGAAACCTAGAAAGTGGTCTCTTACAAAAAGAAGAGGCCCCAACCCCAAGCCTTGGAGCACACCCTTGGAGTGGCAATGGTATGTGAACGTCTTAGATTGACTCAGTGCGGTAGTGGGACAAGTTGCTTATATAACTCCAAAAACAGATACTTTTCTCCCATGATAACAAAATTCATGAGTATTGTTTATGGTAAGTACAACCATTTAAGATCAAAGCACTTGTGAGCCCTCGAACAAAGCTGCTTGAAAGGCATTACCCTCCTAGTCATGCTTGTTCTAATGATGAAGAGGTGCGTTTTGATGTACTAAACAGGATGGGAAGTACTATGTGTTTGCTTGCGCTCGGTGACCAACGCTCTGATGTGTACAGAGCTCATTTTGTCTCCACACTCACTCCTTAGAAGTCACATGCTGCAATTTTCCTCACTTCTCTGGAACAGTGACACGGTCACACCTCTCCCTAGATATGCCACCACTTAGTATGCAGCTCCACCTGACCGCTTTTATGGTTTACTCAGAACACAAAGTACACGCACGCTTGTTGTAGGCTCTCACCACATTCACCTACTGCATGAAAAAAAATAAAACTCTTTTCGATGTTAAGAGCAGTTTGAAGCCATTTGACCTCTGAATAACGATATAAAGGCATGGTGATGACAAGAATGAATTCTCCCATGCCTGGATGGTTATACTTTTACTGTACGTGTGAGGAAATTTCAATCCAGACAGGCAGTAATTTTGATGCATGCTGGCGTTTCTGCAGCTGTTTACTCTAATTAGTTTCCTCAGCTTTTAAATTATTAATACTTCAACAGTGCCTGGTAAAGTTGTTATCCTGCACAAATCAATATCATGTCGAATTGGGGGACAAACTTGCATTGAGAGTCATAACAAAAATCTATAAGCTCCAATAAATTTGCCACATTTACCCAGTTTGATGTAAATAAATGAGATGACTTGCAGTTTCGGCTCTGCAGGCTGCCCTCAGTTTAGTGCGAGTTTTGCTGATATAACTCCTTATTGCATCTCTGTTTGGCCAACCTTTGCAAATTTAGAATACAGTATGAGTGCATGTGATTGTATGTGATTGAACCTGCCTGGTGCAGCGGAGATATGGGAATAAGTGGCACTTAAGCCACTGATGAGTGTGAGCCAGAGGAAAATGAATAATGTGAACTATATTTACAATTATGAAGTTGCTGTCACATTCTCACAGCAATCTGCACTACCACCCCACACAAACACACACACTATGATAATATTGAATACATTTCATATCTATTTTCTGTTGTGTATTTCTGCAGTATAAAGCTTCTCTGAACTCTTGCTCTGCTTCTTTTTCAGCATCTGCTGCTTCACTTGCAGCCATGTACAGTTATGTGGAGAGGGAAATAGTGCACTCTCTTTCAAAAATGTCCTTTCTGCCTCCTCTGGAGTTGAGACTGTAAATAGCAGCCAGGTGCCGCTAATTAAATTCACTTTATCATTAATCATCACCAAGAGGCCCACCTCTTTTTTATAAAAGCAGAAGTCTTGGCAGCTTGATGACTTGGAACATCCAGTCGTGTTAAAGGCAGGGTAAGCGATTTCTGGATGATGTCACATCTGTTGATTTTTGAAACAAAACATAAAGACCTCTATCCTGTGCTCCCTGAGAAAACATAACTCAAACATCTCCTCCATCTCCTCCACTTCATGTGCATCTCTCCCTGTCAAGGATGGGCGGAGCAATGTTGTCATGGTTTGAATGACAGGCTGTCCCCACTCTTCTTTTTCCCAGTTTATGAAACCAGAGGTGTGTATGAGGAACATGCACTCTGTGACAAAAGGTCTTACTAGTTAGAAATCACATTGATTGCTTACCATGCCTTTAACATAATGCCAAGAAGCAAAGACATCAGCACTGAGCTTAGAGAACCAGTTGTTTCTGCTCATCCGTTGGATCCAGCAAGTCCACCATCAAACCTGCCACAGATTATTGCTTAATATAAACTCTCCTGGCATGGTGCAAAAAAATTCACCCCCCTCAGAGTTGTCATGGGCGTGAACTCAAACAACCGAGACCAAAACACTTTTTTTTTTTGAACGAGGCTGTTTATTTCAGCTCTTAAGTTGGACAGTTTAACATGGAAGCCAATGGAGATTGACTCACTTTTGTAGCCAGCCTCTAGTGGCCAGTTGAGGAACAGCAACAAATCTTAGTTTCACGAGAAACTCAACCTGGAAGTTAGACGATTGGCTCTTGGTCACAGTCCAGACCTCAACTCGTTTGAAATAGTGATGTCATGTTTATTTCATGTTTTTCTGTTCATCCGAGGTTCTATTTATGAAATAATCTGAGCAGAGGGGATTCCAGAAATCAAGTTTTTTAAATTTGTTATTAATGTATGTGTGTGTGTGTCTGTGTGTGTGTGTGTATATATATATATATCCTTCTCAAATGTCCTTCTGCTCCTCTGTACAAGAATTTACAGATTCTTACTATTTATAACATTAACCTTTTTCAAATTTGTATTTTTGTTTATAAGATTTATGTAAGTGAAGGGGATGTACCAATACATTTCATATATTACTTGAAATCTAATATTCAGTTTCATTCTTATTTAACTGCTTTAAAGGGGAGCAAAAGTTTGGAAGGACTTTTCACATTTGGTAACAGGCAGGCTTTCTGTAAAAGAGTTTAAATGTTATTTAAAACTTTATTTAATTGAAGAATTGTGATTGTCATTCTTTCATTATTATATATTTGATTCAAATTTCCCTTAGTATTTTGTAGATGTGTTTTTTATTTTATTTTATTTTGTATGTTTGTATTTCTAAATTCATGATCATTTGATGTTTTCCTGGATATCTTTACTATATTATTTGGGTGGAGGCTTTATATAAGTCCATTGGGCTTTTCCCTCTTCCTGCACTGTTGTTATTGTTTTTTCTTCCTAATATTTTTGATCTGTATTTTTAACTATGCAAAATAAAAATTAAATCAAATTAAATTAAATCAAATACCCTCTGAACATAGCCTGGTAGGTGGTGGGTATTGTTTAAGTCAAGTTGAGTATCTAAGTCCACATCCACCAAGACTCAGATTTGGTGACCGTCACACAACAAAGGCACAAACAATCCATGATTTATACCATGAGATGGTGATAACACCACAGACTGATATGTTATCTTACCCATCAAGCTGCCCAGCATCTATGCAAACACTGTGCTGTGCCTTTTTTTTTTTTTTTTTGGCCACCAGCAGAGTTATTTTACCCTGCTGGTGGTGCTCAGAACATGTTGGCATGGCAACTGCTTGCTGGTTGATACGCAATGTCTTGAGGATGGGCAACACCAAGTTCAGGAAACTAATGATATATTTATTACAAACATCAGCAGTCATATTGAGACTAAAATTCAAACATTGTACCACTTTGCTCATATTGTGGGAGGTTGCTGTCTTCGAGGATATACCTCCAGAAATTCCATCCATGATGACCGCCTTTTATTCATGCTGAGATGTAGCTTCTCCTCCATGACAGATGGGGTGATGCTGGTCTATTGACTTGTTGTACACATCTGTCCTTCTTTAATTTGGCTTTAAAATGATTGTTGTCCAATAACACAGTGACTGATTTATTTTCTAAGTGAAAAAAAAAATGTAACAAGTCAAACTGTTCATAGGCTGAGGCATAGGATTCAGGGAATATTTTTACCATAAAAATATAATACATGTATCGTATTCACTTGTTGCAAAATGATTTTAGAGGCAATTGGATTGCATTTAATTAAAACAGCTTAGCCTGTGCTGAGATCCACTAAAAAGACAACATAAAGAAAGAAATCCAAAAGTAAATAATATATAATATGTGTTCACATTTATGTATTTTGTGCTATTAGCAGGAATGATCAATAATTCGTTGCTGAGTCAGCTCCCACTTTTTGGGAAATGAACAGGTATCGCTTTAATACCTGTTGCTCTAATTTTGAGAAGTATGTTGTCCTTTCTTTTTTCCAGGATTATTTTGGTTTGATCAGTACATCGATGATAACTGACAGCTTGGGTTTAGTTGATGCAGGTTCAACTAAGCTCCAGTTAGGGTTTATCTCTTTTTTATTATTATTGTTTATAGTTGTGATACACACAAACCCCTTAACTGGAAGAGTGTTTGCTTTCTTTTTCTTATGACTTTATTTCACAGTGACGCCATCAGGTGAAATGCCATGCTGTGACTTTATTTACTTTTCTTTTGCAGCAGCTGAGTCTAAGTAAAACGTTCTTATGTAGGACTTCTTAGATGTCCCAGTGAAAGTGGAGAAACCGGTGGGTCCTTAAAGAGGCCCTTTGCCACTTCGCTCCTTCTGATATTTATTAGAAGAAAATCTCTGAACTTAACGCTGCCATTACAAAGTCGTTGCTTTGTCACAATAATGTGTTGAAAGGTCACCGTCTTCGAGATGAAATCTTTCGAGTGAGAGCAGGATTACTGATGCCAAAAAAAAAAAAAAAGACATTTATGTCCAGTCATTTGGGCTCCTTGCTTTTCATTTCTTGCCGTTGACAAGTGCCACTTGTTCATTCTCATCATTATCGGGCTCAGGGATCAGCGGTTCCCATGTTTTGAGGATGGTTGACATGGCAACCGGGGCTATAATGTCATCATGTGGACAAAATAATTTCTCTGAAAGAATGGCAGATTTAAACATCATCATGGGACCAGCATCAACTTTAATTAGAATCCATGTGTCATAAATGGTGCTTTCCTGTGGAGATGTGAGGAGAAAAAAAAAATCAAATAAATTACATTATATAATTAGAGATCTTGAAAATATTTTTATTAGATTTCATTAAAACAGAAAGCTTAGTCTTCATATTCAAAAAGCCTTCTGGTAAATCCTTTGCTTTGGATGGTTCAATTACGGCTTAAAACAATGAATAATCAGGACAGACCTGAGAAATGTGCTAAATTTAATTAATTCAAGGATAATGTCTTGTTTTAGCATTTTCAAAACCATAAACATAATTAATTCGACCATCTGTTTATCAGCTCTGCAGGAAAGCTACAACTGTTTGGATTTCCAACTAGGTACTAAAAGCATTCAGCCGTAAGCTTCAGGCCCCGCAAACATCAGCTACAAACCTTTTTGGGTTCAAGACGGCGTCAAAAATGTCGTTTCCTCCAGACTTCAGTATGAAAAATAAAACATCTTTAAGAACCAGGAGAAGTAGTCCTGCAGGACTCTATTTTAGGCTTACCTTAACCTGGATGATTGGGGATCTACACCAGCTTGAGAACGTTGGCTTTCTTTCTCAGGTCCCGTTATTAATATCATGTGTGTGACCTTAAAGTAGAGGAAAGACTATTTGCATAGAAAAGTCAGCTAAGAAAGACACCAAATCGAGTTAAAACAACCCTTAAGAGTGTAAACTTTTGTTAGAAACTAACGTGATGTGAATCAAAGCAGTTTTAAGTTAAATATGTGTTTGCAGCAAAATGAAGATTAATTTAGATAACTGCAATATATTAAAATAATTTGGTATTTTAAACCTCTGAGAAGAGTCAAAAATGTAATTTCACTAATATAATAAAATGGATTGGGTCCTTAGAGACAAACTGAAGTAATTTTAACTTTGTAAGTGCACATAATAAGTTAATCTTCACTCTAGATGGTCTTTAAACAGGAACATGTGAGTAATATTGTAGGTAAATATAATATGAGAGTGTTGACTGGTATCATATAAAGAAAGATTTCTGATTTTAAACAGGTCGGCTAAACATGCAGAAGAGTTAAGAAGAATGAAACTGTACAGTTAGCGGAAACCACTGAGTCTAAATATGGTTGTGTCACTGAAAATGAACAGGTAAACGTTACTCTCCTGATTGTGACAACTGTGTGTGGTCTGTACCAGGGCGAACGGTTTGACAGGTAATGATTACATTAGACACATTTGCATTTAGCCATTTCCAGCGAGCAATTCATGTACTGTAAGTTTTAGTTTGTGTATGTAGTTCATAAAAAGATGTGACTAATGCCTTATTTTAGAAGAATTGAAAACCGTGCATTAAAGTTAGCAGCTGCTGCATCGTTGCTGTTTGAATAATAAACTTCACCAGATGTTGCTTTTACCAACTCTTCCTCTTTCCCTTCCTGCTGCCCTCTGTCATGTAGAGACACACCCCAGGCCAGTGACGGTGGAGCCAAGACACCCCGATCCAGGACCTCATCCCGCTTCCCCAGACTGGGCCGCAGCCGCACCCAGGAAGCGAGACCTGAACCCCAGAGTGGCGACCTTTGAGCCTCTGGACTGAAAAAAATGAGAACGACGATGTTCTGGTGCCTGCGGACTGGGACACAGGTTCGTAAAATGTGAAGACGTTAAGGGCATCTCATGGACAAATCAGCCTGAAGAAGTGGAGAGGGATGTGTTCACTCTGTGGGCCTCTCTTGGAGAAAATCTTAATGCTTCCGTGTGGTGGCTGGTTGAATAAGGGATAAATGACCCCCGACCCCCACCCCGAAGGTGGGCCCAAACATGCAGCAACTCTTACCTCACTGAGAGACCAAAGGACTCTCTGTAAACTGCACATGGACGAGTCTGGATAGCTGTCCCTTGTCCCATGGAGGTAAAGGGAGATTTTTTTTTTTTTTACTCGGTTTTTGTAGTGACAGCGTGCGATGGTCTCAGTGCCTACTGTGTTTTGTAGCTGCTTTCCTGCTCTGGGTAGGGAGGGAAGGGTGTGCAGAGAGGTGAAGAGGGAGGAGATTAAAGTCTTTGCTTGCAAAATGAACTTCATTTTTCAGCTTTTGTGTCAGCGTCCTGGTGCCACTACTTTTTGGACAAAAGTGATTCCCAATCACTGGACCACCGTGGCGTAAGCATTCCCTTTTTCATTCGTCTGTTACACTTTCATTATGCCATGTATGTTTATTTGTTAATGTATTTTCTAACAATATGCATCAAGTGTAACATATCCTATTATATCCACGAGACAGTGATTGTCAAACATCGTAATTAACAGGTTAAAACACCCATTAACAGAGCCAGAATCTTTAAAGGACAGGCCTGAATTTGCGTCAAACGCCAAATATCTTTATTCTCAGTTAATAAAAGGACGAACGCTTACATTGTCAGCTGATGCCAGAAATGAATTTAAAATGTCTAAATTCATGAAAAACATTAAATCAGTCAATCGCTGTTATTTCTTTAGACTGAAAAGCTATTAAATAAAAGGCAAAACATACAACTTAACTGCAGAATAAAAGGAGAGAAAACGGCAGTTCAGCCTGTGATGTCATCACGTTGCCAAAGTTATTTCCTCCTGGTTGTAATTCCATACTTTCTGTCACCAATTATGCCTTCCCGTGGCGTTGGGAGACATAACTACATTATTGTATAACTATGGATCTTGGAGATTGGTTTTGTGTGACTACATTAGGACAAACAAAGAGTTTCTTTTCAGTTAATTTTTTTTTTTTTTTTTTTTAACTTTAACGACAAATGTGCCTGTCGGCGGGAGGAGGTGGCAGAAAGCCGAAACCGAAGAAGAAAAGGTGAAGGCTCTGCTTTTATAAAGAAAGCTGTTTTGGTCGTAGCAATTCCCAAATAAATAAATAAATAATAATTCCCAAATTAAAAAAAAGAACAATTTATCATTTTGGATTGATTGACTATTCCTTGCAGTGCAAACAGGTAAAGTTAATTTTAGACAGACAGAACCATCATTTTGTTGAATTCAAATTTCTTTTTGGAAATAAATGAAAGAATAAATTCAAAAATTAATATGTTTGTGATGAAAAACAACATCTGAATGGGAGAGTACAGTTTTTGGAGAGTCCCTTATTGGCAAATGTTCACTAATGGCCTCATGCTGTCTTACTTGAACTTCACTTAAATTATACTAGAGAAGAAATGATGGGAAGTAATTCTGTGTTGATGCCTTTACAGTCGATGAGTAATCTGAGGATCTGTTTTGGCGGTAATGTCCAGTGCATCATGATTGTTCAGGTGTCTTGACGTGAATTAAAGCAGCATTATGTTGTGTATGAATGTTTTAAAATCCACTAAACACTTGAAGAAAAGCTGCTTGCTTCGAGTGTGGAGGAAATGCTGCTGAGCATCAAGAGTGTGTGAAATGCAGAAGTTACCCAGAAGTCAGAGACGTTCAATCGAAGAGTGACTTGCGTCGCTATTGCTGATGAGGCTCAAACAAGCAAAACTTGTGGGGTTTTTTTTAAGTTGCTATGATTGCACGCGGGTGACCTTCAACCTCTGGTGGGCTCATGTCAGAAGACTCACGAAGATGCTGTTGAATAAATCAAACTCCCCCCACACCTTTAGAGAAAGACTCAGTTTTATGTGCTGATCGCGCAAAGAAACCATCAAGAAATTCACATCCAAACTTTTGAAGACTTAGTTGTTTCATCTGCAGTGTCCAGAGATGTTGCATCTCGATCAGAACATTAAATTTATCTGACTCTTTTTTTTTTTTTGTGGTACAGTAGATCATTATATTTGGTGGGATATCCGCTGCAGTAAAACCTTATATGCATCAAACAATCAGCCTATAAGATCACATTAATGCATAATTTGTACAGCTGGCAAATGGCAGTCATACTCATTGCAACAATAAAGTACCCTTTTCATGAAGATTTCTGTGAAGTGACGGTTTATCTCTGGGAAAAACTGGATGGGCTGGACAAGTATGGAGTACGTACTGTATACCGTATTGTATGTTCAGTATACGTTCTTTCAACTTTTTCGTTTTTCAACACTCCCATTATTCTGCTCAGCTGAGCCCAAATGTCTCAACACCTTGTACCTTTTTCACGTCTACTCGTTACATCCTCACCTTTCCACCTTGTTTCCCTTTCGTTTACACCTAGGTGTAAATGAAAGTACATTTCTCCACTGCTCCAGCTTTTCTTTCACCTTCCCACTACAAATCACAGTGTCATCCGCAAACATCATAGTTCATATGCACTTCTGTCTGATGTCATCTGTCAATCTGTCCATCACCATGGCAAACGAGAAGGACCAGTCTTTGACGCAGTCCCACTTCCACCTGAAATCCATCCGTCATTCCTACTCCATACCTCACTGCTGTCATGCTGCTCCATCCAGTCAACAGGCAGTTCACAGTATTTGGTTTTGAACACAAGTTCTCTTTCAATATTTTCCTACTTTTTAAGTTTGTTTTTTTTAATATCCACTGCTCTTTAGCGATACAGGACAATAAGCTTAACCATATGTTTTTCCATTTACCTTATGGATTTGTCGCATCTCTGTTTTTGTGCCAGGAAACACCACGACGGTCTGATGTTCTTCGTAGCAAGTCTGCATTTGTAACCTGAGACAGTTTGATCTATTTGTGTATTTTCCCTCAAGTTTCTGTGCAGTGAGTTTTGTTTGCTGAATAACAAAGGGCTTTAAACTAGTTTCGCCAGTTTTTGACCACCATATAGAGCATGTTCCTCGATAAATATTCTACAAATGTATTATAATTCTCTACTTTGTTTCTTTATATTGAACTTTTGTGCAAAGGCAAAATCTACAACACAGGTTTGAGTCTGACTACTGATTGTGCACCAGGGATCTCTGTAATTGGACGTATTGACAAGACAAGAAAAAAAAAAAAAAAAAACACAAGTTCCCAGCAGCTGTGCAGCTCTGCTCTTTGATATGTTTATATGCCTCATTATTCTTTCAAATGGATCCCTCTCCTGACCATTATCATCCTCCTGATGAATGAATTGACCTACCGTACGGTGAGCCTGGTCATTAAACGAGCAAAAGCAGCAACGTTAGCTTACTGGGACGTTTTGTTTTAACGGTACACCTTGTCTGTTCATATGCTTCTCCGTTTCTACCTTACAGATGACATCGAGGTCCCATCTGCTGTATCGCCGTCAAAACATGTAGAGAAAGCACATACCAACCTCTCAGTCTCCATGCTGTCATTGTTATTTTTGTTGCTCGCCATTACGGGGGTCGGCTTTGTGTTTGAGTGCTTGTCGGGGCGCACTCATGTCTTCCTGAGAGTGGACGTGCCCAGACATGGCGTGTTTCTACGGTAACCTGAACAGATCGGTCCTCACATTATGTTCTATGAACTGTTTATATAAAAAGATAATGGGTACATATTGTGAAATTTATTTTGTCGAGGGCTTCTGTTTTAATGCTTGAATGATTAAATCTCATTCTTTCAGTACGTTTTTGCAAAAAAAAAAAAAAAACACTTACTTTTTGGAGAAAAGAAGTTTCCGGTTGCTATGGTTGGTCGCTTGACAGAGGAAACCCAAAATGATTAACGAAAGCGTGCAAAATGTAAATTGTGTTTCCAACAGTGCAGATAAACATCACCACATTAACTATTTACGCTCAGGGCAGGTGTGTTTGGTTTGAAATTGAGAATATGAGTATTAAGTAACAAACAAACAAACAAAAAAACAGCCTGTACAACACCTTAATTTTATACAATTTAGTAAATTTGTATAGCACCAGTCCAGAACTAAAATCGTCTCTACAGGGATAGTAAACAAGTTTTATTTATGTCAAGATTAGATAAAATTCAGTTATGTTCAATTTAATTCATTACAGTCATTTATAATCCAATTCAATGTCATTGATCATGACTGTATTCATACGCTGTCAAATTTTCAAAGGAGCTTATTTAATGAAACCAGGAAATTAAATCAAAGATGAAAAATTCTTAATATTGGAAATAATACACAGATAAAAGTAGGTAGTACGATAAACCTTTTGTGTGCGAATTCAAGGTCAGATCCTGGTTTTGAAGAGGACGTTCTTGAAGGTGGTATTTTACACATTAAATGTGTCTTTTAGAAACAAGTTTTGGGCATTGATTAGTAATTAAAATGCAAGTAAAATCCTGTTTGACTGTAATCGTATTCCCAGAATGACAAATTAAATATTCAAAAGACTTCAATCAGTTTTCCATTTCCTTTTGAACGGGTTGTTGTGACTTTAACAGATTTCTGAATCGTCTGTTAAATGTTTTAGACTGATTGAGGTCACCTGTCCAGGCTGTGACCCGGCTCTCCACAACACCAGCACCCCCAAGTCCAAACCTACGATAGGAAGAAGTGGATATACAGTATGGATGGATAAATGGGAGATGTAAAAGAATTTGACTGATTTAAAAAACTTTTCCTTTCAGACCTGCGATGAACACAGCAAAGAGGTGACAGCATCCGCAGGTCAGCTAATAATGTCATCTCTCTTTTTTTTTTTTAACCTCCCAGCCTCTCATCCTCCTTCTAAAGGAAGTGTCTGTGATTATCAAGCTCTTAGGTTTGTGTGAAGAACATCGAGGAGACAGGGACCCCGGTTTAAACAAGGTCACCCTGTAAGCAACGCCGCAATCTCTCCGACGCACAATGCCGACTCGGCATCGGGGACGGCTGTTTATTACAACGATAAGGAACAGGCTGACGTCTCAAGCACCCTATAGACAGCAGGCCCTTCACTAAGGAGCTTCCAAACAGAAACTGAGATTAGCATGTGCCTTGTACTGGTGCTTTCGAGAAGGGCAACAACAGCAGATGCTCCTCGGAGACTGGAGTCAGCTCTGCTAAGCTGCCGCATCCATCTGAACTGCTTGTGTCAGTAATTACGCTCGCGTTTTGCCTTTGCTGCTTTGCCGAGACGTTTTGCATGCTCAAGGAGGAAAGTTTTTGTATCCCAGTTTACTGATAAAAACAAGTGTGGTTTGCAGTTTGAGTCTTTTTTTTTTTTTTTTTTGTTACTTATAGTTGAAGGTTTAAAGGGAACGCCGCTGATATTATTGAGCATTTGTGTTGTTGTTGTGTTTCATACAAGGTTGTGGTTTTATTTCCATCTTTTGAAGTTTAACACAGAAATAACTGGACAGAGATGCTTCTTGATAACACTCCCTTTGACAAGTATTACTCTTTCAAGGATTTTGATTCATTCATTGTTCTTCCTCTGTGGGATTCATCACCTATCCAACCCGTACTGATAGTTTTAAGTCTTTTAACTAGTTTTAGTTTCAAGGACCTCGGGCCTTCAGTCTGATCCTCCTCAGGTAAATCTTTGTTGATTTCATGTGTTTTAGGAACATATTCCTGATGTACAAACCCTCTGTTCATGACTCGCCCCATGGTCTCTCATTATTACAACACTTGAGAGTCTTTTTTCTCAAACACAGATTCAATGAAATTGATGATTAAATTAGTTGGTCTTTATAACAATGAATGAATGGTTGTGTGTGTGTGTCCACTTTGTGACTCTAAAATTGTACAAAACACAAGTAATACAACAACATTGCTCAAAATTTTGAAAAGAGTATTTAATCTTGAGGCTTTTTCTTCTTTTTGATTGACTGTTTTTAGGAGCAAAAACCTTGAGTAAGTGGTGCCCAAACTGTGCAGGCCACTCTATTTGATTAAGTTACTTTCTTTTTTCTTTATTCTTGTTTCTCAGAACAGTTTCTGACAGTTTGTGCTTCATGATTGCTGGTTTTTTTTGTTTTTTGTTTTTTTTTAGCTTTCATGTTATGATTCTTTTTTCCGGCCATGAAACCCGTTGTTTTAAATACATTTAGGTTTTGCTCTGGTTGTCTAATGTTCTTTTCTTTGTGAAGTTTCTGTTGTGTGTTTTAATTATTTCTTTTCCTTTTCCTGTGTTTTCTCTGTTCTGCCCGTTACTTCCTTTACGGTGCAATCTGTATCTTGTCAGGCAATGTCTTCCTTTGATTGTATTCATCTGTATCTCATTGGCTCAGGTCTTCTTTAACTATATCTCCTGGGTTCTGCCAATTCATATCTCACTTGAATGTGTCCCCTCTGTCATCAGTTCAGCTATCCCTTGACTGACATTTGTGTCTTGCCAGGCCACATCTTCCTTTGATTGTGTTCATCTGTGTCTCATCGGCTCAGGTCTTCCTTAACCATATCTCCTGGGTTCTGCCAACTCATATCTCACTTGAATGTGTCCCCTCTGTCATCAGTTCAGATCTCCCTTGACTGTGCCATTTGTGTCTTGCCAGGCCACATCTTCCTTTGATTATGTCCATCTGTATCTCATCGGCTCAGGTCTTTCTTGACTGTACTTCCTGGGTTTTGCCAGCTCATATCTCACATGAATGTGTCCCCTCTGTCATCAGTCCAGATCTCCGTTGACTGTTCCACCTGTGTCTCATTCCTGTGTTTGTGTATATTCCTGTGTTTACTTCTCTTCCGATGAATCTGTTCATTTTGCTCCTAGTTGTTCCTGGTCTCCATTCCTGCTGACTCTTCTCTTGGACTATTTCCTTGTCTGATTTGACTTTGAGTTCTTTTTGGAGCTTTTGGGTTACAGGCTGCACCATATATTGAAAATTTATC
Source organism: Zenarchopterus dispar (assembly GCA_028564865.1). Lineage (NCBI taxonomy): Eukaryota > Metazoa > Chordata > Actinopteri > Beloniformes > Zenarchopteridae > Zenarchopterus > Zenarchopterus dispar. The sequence goes on along the minus strand of JAOWBL010013304.1, from coordinate 23,855 downwards.
TCATTGTCAATATGCACAGTATTAATATCGCAAAGACAAACTGCAGTCAATGATTTCCCAAATGCAATATATTCACACTCTAAATGTCAAAAATAAACATGGCAAAGCATATTCTTTTTCACTCTTTTTTTTCTTAATAAAATCATGTTGCACTTTTAAAAATAACTATTTTCAAATTCATTGTCAAGGATAAAGTATTTATATATCGCCAGTCATATTGTCATCCCAATTTTCAACTATATTGTATGTTTTCCTGATATTGTGCAGCCCAACTTTGGATTATCCTCCCTGTGCAGCACATTTAGTTTTTTTTTTTTCTCAGTTTTTATTGAAGTTCGGCCGTACTTCTGTCTTCCATCTCGTCCCGTGCCGCTCAGTTACAAAGCCAGAACTGCATCTGAGCATTAACAACTCTTTATTGTCTTCACAGCCTCTTCTTCTCCAGCTGGCACACATTGAACAAAAGCTTTGCAGTATTCCCAGCAGGTGGTTTGATGTTGATTCTCTGTAATTTCAACATACATCACCTTTTTGTTTTCTCTCTACAATGTTATTTTTAATCTAACATTCCCTTCCTCTCAGTCTTCTTTTCCTTCCCCCTCTCTTTTCTTCTCCCAGCTCATTTTTCTTATGTCCTTTAGGTTTTCTACTCTCTTTCCATTTTTCATCTTCCACACCAGGTTGCCTCTTTCATCGTAATTTCCACCGCCTCTCACTTTCTAGACTACTTTTATCATCCCAGCCCAACTTCCCATCTATATTTCTTTCTCCTTCTGCCTCTCACACACCTCCAATCACCACCTCATCTCCCACCTTCCACATGTTCTTGCCTCTGAGACTCAGCCTGCTTGGCACATTGTATTTACTCAGCCTTTCACCGGCTGCCTCTATTCATTACCTCTTCAGTGATCAGGCAGGAGAAACAGACAAACCCAGCCTCTCGAGACAATTTTCTTCCCAGTTGTCCTATTTTGGTCTGTGATGTGGCTGAAGCTTAAAGTTCTGTGTTGAGAAATTGATTGTCTCAATGACCCATCTTTTTCAATTCATGCTATATTTAGTGCCAACTCCTGTTATGTAAAAACAAATTCATCAAATTGTGGTTATGGGAGTGGGGGCATTGAGTACACTGGCTCCATATCCGTTGTATCTTATCTGAATTCAATCCCAAATTAAACTGTAATGGATTATGTTGATTAATCCGCTATTAGTTCAGGATACATGGGAAGTAAAGCATTTAGCCCTGAGCTGTTTATAGACTTCTTTAGGATAAACATACAGTAAGTTAACATCAGATTAATTAGATAACATATGCACACTCTACCCATGCTGGGGCCTGATAAGAACTAAAGCAAATAGGTTTACGACACGGTAAACAAACATGTTAGGGTACACACAGGCAGGAGGGACAGTCGCTCTCCCACTTTTATGCTTAAAGCGACTGTATCGGCGAGGATTCAGCTCCTACTGTAAAAACCAACAGTTTCTTGGATCCCACAGGGCTCTCTTTTGTTCTTGTCCTCTCATCTGACTTTGTTTCCTTTCCCTACACCCCACTGCTTTCCACGCCACCCCCCCTTCACAACAGCTTCCTGAGGTGCATTCAGCCTGCATCTCTAGGATATCAGAGGCTTTAACAATAGCCTGTGGCACCCTTTTGATCAGCCCAGAAGCTCGATCAGAACACCTCGCCGCGCTGCTTCAGCTGCAGCGAGGGGAAGAAGTGCGAGGTGAGCGGAGGTGTGGGACGTGGCTGCACTGAGTTAACGACAGAACTGCCAATCATGGTGAGGTGTTTTGAAGGAGCCTGGGAACTCGCCTCAACTTTACATATATGAAACTTAATCTGCAACAGAAAAGCTCAGAAAATCATCATTTTAAATGACAGATTCTCAACATTTCCTGTACTCTAACTTTGTATGTTTCTGTCTTCAGCAGACAGGTCTCTGTGCTCCCAGTCGTCTTTCTGCTAATCTGTCCGTACAACAATTCACCTCCAACAAGATTTCACAGTGATGTGAGTGAGACTTAACAGGAGATCTTTTCCACGGTGCTACATATATAACAGTCTTGGTCCGGAAGCTGCAAATATGAGCACTTTTGCTTTGGTTGCATATAATTATACTCTTTCTAAAGCCAAGGTGACAATGACCCGTACCAACCATTCCTTACGGCCTCCTTGAGATAGCTTTATAAGAATTTTTGTTATTTAGAATAATAAAAAAGGCTTCTTTGTGGTGTGGAAGATGAAAAAAATCCAAAAAGGGCAGAAAACCTAAAGCAATGGCTTTTACATCCATCCATCCATCCGTTCTACTTGTTCAGCTGGATTGGCCTTTTTCATGTAATACTGGGAGGAGGATGGGTGCAATCTGGACACATCTCCACATCATCACAGGGATATTTACTTTCACCAAATGCAAATGTCTGAAGTATAATAAAAACTCAGCACAGCCAGAGAAATCTCTTGGAGGCATAAGGAGCACATCCAAACTCTTCCACAGGCTTTTTTTTTTTGACATTTCAACAGCCAACTGAGAAGACTCTTGACCATAAAAAAAAAAAAATAGTTTCAAACTTGCACCATTTCATGCCGGTCAAGAGCAAAGAAGCTTGTGTTGTGTCTAGTCTGCCTGCTCCAAAGGAGGAGAAAAATACAACGCAGAGCTTCAAAGTGGGAGCAGTGGTAGAAACCATTAGGTCCATCATTTGTCAGACCTATGTCGCTCAGAGTTTTAATACCAACAGTTGGTGTTTACACCCTTTTGCCCTGTTTGCACTGCTGCTAAAGAACACCAGCTGCCAGTGTAAACAGCTTTCATGAACCCTGATTGACATCTACTAAAAAAGCAGCCTTTCTATTTTGAAATGGAAATGACGAAGAAAATGAAATGAGTGAAAGCGTCAAGGTCGACCGTGGTCTTCTACGGAGGTTCACAGTAAGCTGGAGGGTGTTGCTAATGGTGATAAACTCGGTCAACATTATCATGCTACTTCTTACCACTCCATAAAACATGCATTTTAGTATCTCTTTGGTTTTATGATGTTATTTATAACTTTTAAATGAAACTATAAAAAAGAAAAAAAAAAAAGCTCTGAAACCACAGTGTTTAGTAAATGCAAAGTACCAAATGTAGCTTGCTATCTATCAAAGTTTCAAAGTGGAGCATTTAGCTCCTTATGAGCTAGACCTTCTCCTAAAAGAGCCTGGAGGTCACAGAAGAGCTAAATGGAGGGAGAAAGGTGTTCCAGTATTTGTTAGACAGATGCTCAAACCGCTGAAAATCCATGCTGAAGTTTCTTACTTTGAGACAACTTGTACAGCTGTGCGAGCAGCTTGATGAGCGTCGTCTTAACAGTTATAAGGATGAACTCGGTGTGTACATCCAAATAAAATATGATCAGTCACAAAAAAGGTTTTATTTACCATGACCCGGTGTAGAAGGGGCTACGAGTTACAGACAACCCATGCCCACCAATACTCACATGTATCGTACCAAAGTGAGTGGGGAGAAACTCAACTACTACCAAACATCACCACCCAAACAAAACACAACTCAAACTCCAACTAATTAGATGAACATGCAGCAAAAACAGCACATATCCACTTCGCTGCTTCTGCAAGTTTCACAATTTGACACAAACTGTGAAGAACTGTGAGTAATTATTTGAAATATTTGCTGTTGTGTTCTTGATTTTTATTCTACATGTCCATATATATATATATTACGTTTCATTTTATTAGTAATACCTGATGGAGTTGTTTGAATCATTAATTTAATGACAAAAACGTGTATGGGTGCGAGTAAATGTTCAAAAAAGATCAAAAACAGTTGTATTTGGATGAAATCATAGTGATACATCAGTAAAATATAACTAGTTTTCTAGTCTGTTACCTGAGAAAGCTCAAGTAACACACGTGGTGCCAAAATGGCCCCAAATGGCACATTTGTTGGTCCTGTCTGGACATCTTGTTAAAACACCTTAGCTCACTTTTTCAAAGCAAATACTGTTCACAGTGGCTAATCAGATATTACTCTAATTCCTAAATCAAATTTGCTACTCTTACATAATTCAAAGGTGTTATTTTTTTTTTTTTAGATGGAGATAAATTAAATATTTAAAAAAAAAAAAAAAAAAGAATTTCCTCTGACACATTAACACACAATCTTGACTCGGACACGTCTGTAGTCATCCTGCATGTTTTAGCTTTCTTTTAAGACAAAGATTGTACATACCACCCTTATTTTTGTGACAATGTACAGCATCTGTTTCAGACATGAGGCAGAAAAACAATAGGCCTGGTTGTTATGACTGTTGTTACCACAAACAGGACATATATTGTCATTTTCATCAGAAATCTCGGTTCTACATCGCTCATATATGTAGATCTGCAACCTTTTACTTTAGTCATTTCTGTCCCTTCTAAATCTTTTGTGAAGATGAACAAACTGGGATAAAAATCTCATTCGTTGTGAGGAGAGAAATGAAACGGGTCCCCACACAATCAGAACAAGTTAATGCCATCAAACTTGAATCTTTCTCAGGGTTATTAACAACCTTGACCACTGAAGTCCTGACTGCTTCTCCAGTTAAATTCAACAGTGATTTTAGGGGCAGACAGAGCCAAAAGCCACTCTGATGGCATGATTTGAAATCTCCTTTCATGCAATCAGCCGCAGGACACTTAATCACAGGAAGTGGTGTTTTACTGAACTGAGGACAGTTAAATGAAGACAGGAAAGAGGAAGACAAATCTTTGATTGCCCTTATGCAACACGACTAAACTGAAAGTTAGCATTGATGTTCTGAAGGTGTTCCTTTTCCCTTCCCATCTCTAATTTCTCCTCTTTTCTTCCTCTCCTCTGTCCGAGCCGGCCCTGCTGCTCGACTGCGTTACATTTTTATTAGAAGGGTGGCTTTATGCAGAAAAATTTCACCCCAGTCGGTGAACCATGTCATTACTGCTGAGTCTTCTCCAGCCTCTGTGAGAAGACACCGGCAGGAAGTGGACAAGGGTAAGGAGGTGTTGGAAGTGAGGTGAGCAGAAATGTTAAAAAAAAAAAAGAAAAAGTACAGGAAGAACACTTGAAGAGGCTTGCTCATGCTCAACCACGTGTTCATGATCTTATTATGGGCTAAGTTTAAATGTACTGATACTGACAGAAGATGATTTTTCTTGGGTACTGATTTGTTCCAAAATTAAACTGATCTACAGCAACACCAGCGTTTCAGTTAGCGCCACAAAATATCTCTGTCCACACTACACCATGTGACCTTGAATCACATGGTCACCCATGCCCACCTGACTCATGCAGGTAGAAAACTCCACTGGAAAAGATTCGGGATCATAATGCCCCCATCCCATCCACACCTCCCTAACCCCCCTCCTCCAATTCATGGAAACAACTTCAGCTATTAAGTACAAACTTTTATGTTCCCTCAAAAGGTTAACAGGTGAAAACACAGTAACGTGGGCGTGGCCTTGAACTGAGAACCACAACATCTTCTGTCTGAAACAGTACAATCGAGATTAAACTGGTGAAAACAAGAATAGCTGGGGTGTGGTGGATGTTTAAATGTGTCGGTTTGGATCTGAACCAAAGCGGTAAAATCACATTTGATCACATGATCTGTAAGCTTCAACTTTTGTTTTTTGTAAAATGTGTTTGAAAGTTTTAAGGTGGACATCCATCCATCCATCCATCCATCCCCTATATGTGCTTTAAACAAATCTGTGCTTGAAAGGGTATCATATATAGATGCATAATGTGACAAATAAAAATAAAAGCAGACATAACATAACCCTGGATGTGTTTCTCTTTTAAAGTCAATAGAAATGACAGACTGAAACATGGCAACACGAAGATCTTGGTGGGCAACAAGACAATGTGTCAAATGGTGACAGGAAATGAAGTTTAACTGAGGCATCTCACACAGTTCAGGAGCAGTGTTTTCTGGAGAAAAGCAGTCCCTTTGGCATGCGACTCTGAAGACATTTTAAAAGCTTAGATGATGCTAGAAAACGCTGGGAAAAAAAGGGGAAATCCCAGGAGTGATGGAGACAAAGAGGAAGCAACTAAAAAGAGCTGACAGGAGCAGACAGGAGGAAGAGGAGGAGAAGAGGTGGGAGCAAAGGGGAGGAAACCTGAAATTGCTAGAATAAGACAAGAAAGCAGTGGACAGAGTGGACACAGGACAGCTACATGCCTGCTCTTCTCTTCAGAAATGGAAATGGGTCGCAAAAAGGGGACAGAGTTCAAAGCAGCAAGTGGCTACGGCGGATTCATTTCATGAGCTTTGAACGAAGGTCAGCCTCATTTGTTCACTGGAGACAAAAGAGGGTCCTTCATGTGATGAGACAGAGGGAGAGGAAGGACATGAAAAGGATGAGGGATGCGACTGTCCGCATGGGAAACATGAAGGCTGATTTCATCTTGTACGGACACTTTTTAAACAGGTGCTTCTCATGAATGTGTAAAAATCCACTCTGCGTACGCGTGGGAAGTAATAAATATAATCAAATAAGGTGCTTTGCAGGTTAAAGAAGAAAAAAAAAAGACATTGTTGGATGGCTCTGAGGGACGTCCTTGCTCCAGTTTTCTCCAGTTTTACAGTGCAAACCTGATTTTATTTCACATCAGAAAAAAAAAAAAGATTTGGAGAACCATCTAGAGAATAAAAACAGCTGGAGTCTGTGTCGTTTGCAGTGAATAATCTGTAAGCAGCTAATACATCAAACAAATGTCAAACATTTCCAATTAAACGGATTAGTTAAGCTGGCTGAGCCGTGCATGGACACATCGTGCACAACTTATACTGGAAAAAGAGCAACTGTAATAAAAGATCAACACATGGGAGTAACTCTTCCTGATCAATCAGTTTTCTTAGAAAACAAACAAAAATAAAGAAGTAACTGCTTTGCTTCCGTGTTTAAAATCAACTTTATCCAGCCAAGTGAAGAAGAGATGTTACATATTAGTGTTATCCAAGATGAGGCTTGAAAAGCACAATGGTTTGAGATTAAAAATGACAACATATTTGCTTTCCTTCGCTCCGACTGGATTTGAACCCGGCTGTGAGTCTCAGAGGTTTGGGATTAAGGTGCCGAGCAGCGCTCTCCAACCAAATGAAGGAATATTTTAAAGAACCGTTTCTATTCCTCTTGTCACATTCAACATACTTGTAGAAGCAAAGATTCGCTGCGGCATAAATTATTTATAGAAATCTTAGATAATCTGATCAGTGGTGTGTAGTACAAGCTCCAATATCTCAATATCAATATCTCACAGGGGACTCCAGGATGCAGAAGTCGCTTTCTGCTTTATGTGGGGTTTTTTTTTTCCTGACACATGAGGTATCTCTGAATGTTAAATGAGCCACTCAGAGGTACATTTTTTTTCTTTTTTTTTTGTAAAGACACGTTTTAAATAGCAATGAAGCGATAAAAGATTCCTTTGGGAAGAACACTAATGGAAGAAGTTTGCTAACTGCTGACTCACAGGTGGAATTCTTGTGATTTAGTGCAATGAGGAAAAGCTGTGAAATATCCCACTTCTGATACCGCCGAGTCCCAACTCGCCTACACCAGGCTTTCCTCACATGCTGCATGTGGCGACGCTTTGCCGGATGAAGGTGCATCTATGTGTATATGTTCTGCATTTCACTTGTGAGTGACATTAATGCGGCCGAGTTCAAAAATAGCTCTGTTTTCCTGTGCAGAAATAGGAAATGTGCAAGTTTGCTCAGTGACGAGTTGGCCGCTCTTGTGTTTGGGTAAAATGCCAGAAGGACCGTCTTACTTTGGACCACAGCTTCCAACGGACGGATGCAGGCTTGGACGTCAGAGTTTAACGCTGAAGTACTTTTAGATCATCACATTCTTCCAGGAAGAAACCCCTCTTCTCTCTCTGGGTCCAAAGATAAAGACTGGAAAAGTGAGGGATAAAACCCAGCGGCGGTTTTGAGACTTAAAATGATTAACTGTTGGATGAAATTGAACAATGAAAGAAAAAATAAACTAATTTTAGGTTGGGGCTCAAATGTGTGGAGAAAAAAAATAAGATTTATTTTAAAAAATATGCCACTGAAAGTTATAACGCAAACTTGTTTCAGACTTGTCTTTCAGGAATGAATGATAAGTACTGGATAAGGTGGAGAAAGGTGGTGCGTAGTACATGTTTTACTCTCAAATATCAACATTTTAAACACTGGAATTGTTTCCCATCAGACAGAGTAAAGAAGTAAAATGGATTGAAAACATAAATGAGTTAAAAATGTGGGTTTATGCACTTATTTCTTGTCTGGGGTATTATTATATATATTATATTATTATTATCATATTCAGTGCCTCAGTGTTTTAAACTTGTACCCTTAAACGTACTATCACCCTGACAACTCTGTCATACCTGGATGAAGCACTCAAAACAGTCAGAAAAACCGTCAGTCGTCCAAAGCTGGCTCCATTTTGTCGACACAGCAGAAATTGTGTTTTTGGAGTATTTGGTTAAAAAAAAGAGGACAGTTGTTCATCTTTTAGACCAACGACGGTGTTTCTTTAACGCCTCAGAAAAAGATGAGAAATTAGAGGCATGACCAACCGAAGCGGATTCATTTTGTTTAAAATTCCCCTCCATCCCTGTTTTTTATTTCTCAGCAGAGGTGGGAACTGCTGCTATTTAAGAGGAGCGCCACAGTCACACCATCACGGGTCGGGGGGATGAGCGGGGGGACACGTTTGCCTCGTTTTCACAGGTTATCCACGCGCCGTTATGTCACAGCTGACAATTGGGTGCATGCTTCCATTTTTAAACAGATCTGAGGCTCTTTTGGCGAAATAGGTGTCCGTTTCACACGTACAGCTGTCAGCGCTTCGAGCGTCCACGAATAAATCTGGTGCACATCACGGTTGTGTCTTAGCAGACCTCCAAGTTTTAATCCAAGACTGACACTTGATTTAAGTCTGACATGTTTCAGCTCCAGCTAGCTCTTCAGGCAACTCCAGCTACCCATCTCTCTTTGTTAAGCAGTTAAAAATGGGGATGGAAAGCTTGGGGAACTGGGAGCTGCTTAAAAAAGAAAAAAAAAAAAGTTTCATTCAAAACTAGATTATGAAGCGGGAAGTTAGACATCTCAGTACTTACAGAAGCCATTATTGAGTCACTTTTTCCCCCCACCTCTTTTATTTCCACTCAACGGCGTTAAATCCTCAAAAGTGTGACGTTTTTGGAAGTACATCTGCGAGTCCTGCTAGCCTGAACCGTGAGAGTACACACCACTCGAATGTGTCAGAGGCTCAGCTCTGTCTGGGATTGTTCATCCGGCCTCGATTTGCTGGTCTTTGGTATTACATAAGACTCTTCATGAAATATAGTGCTCCATGAAACCGTCGGGACTCCCGGCAGTGCCGCTTACTGCTGCTGCTGTTGTCGGTGTTGTAAGGCACTCGGCTTCTTGTGTGTGTGTGTGTGTGTGTGTGTTTGTGGACTTGTGGAAACCAACTGGGTCATGTGCAGCTGAGGGAGCTTCTGTTCTGGTTCATTATCTGTGTATGGATGTTCGAGAAGAAAAAGGAGGGAAATTGAAGCAGAAAATATGAAGAGAAAAGGGGAAGTTATGTCTCTGGCAGCCTCTTCTGTGCTCACTTGTGATTTTTTTTTTTTTTTAACTCTGCGAGTAATTACATGTGGCTCGGGGCATGTGGTGTCATCTCCACATCTGATCTGGAAGCCAGCCACTGCTCCACCTACAGCTGGAAGAGGACGTCTCTCTGCTGCAACTTGGTGAAAGGCGTTCAGCGGCAGACAAAGCGACAGCTGGTCCGAGATGATTCACTCGAGGTTGTTTTTGTGGCCGAGGGCAGAAATGCCAGCGAGGCTCAAAGTAGCAAACAAGTTTCACAGTGGTCCATTGTGTTGTACGATATGCTGAAAGTTGATTTTGGGTTTTTTTTTTTTTGCCCCCAAGAGGATAAATTATGGAGGAAGTTGAAGCATACAGAGTTATTCCTTTTCGCCTCAGTTGTACGAGCCTCATGTCATCCTGAGGTGTTTTATACTAGTGCTTTACAGCAAGCGTGGAGTGTCGGAGGAAGTGAGTGGAGAGAGGAACATGCAGGGTAACCACTGGTAACATGTCTCTACTGTTGTTGCCGAAACCAAACATGTTTTGGTGTCTAAACCCCACCGAACAACAAGGGAGAGCAAAAGAGGAAAAATTCAATGGTTTTGTTTGGTTCGGACATGAGCTGAACTTCAGACTCCGAGGCAAAATCAAACGCAAAAACAAATATCAAAGAAAGATCAAAGCCAGAGCTTCAAAATCCTCGTCCTGCAGTTCATGTAGCCACCAGCCCACCTACAGCTTCTTGTGTGTTTGCTGGGTGTTTCAAAGAAGTGTTCGCACACACCTTCAGTATTACTAGTGTTTCATCACACTGATGCCAAGAGAAAACTTGGGTTTACCAAATTTACCATAGTTGACCTCCTGGGACGTGTGTGTTGTATCTACATGCAGGTGTGCACCATAGACTGGATAAGAAGAACTGGACAAAGCTTGGAGCCTCTTATTCCTCGAGCTGCAGGGTGCCACATTACAAATGGGGGGCAGAAAGAGTTATCCAGTTATTGCAAGTTAGCCATGTCAGCTTAGCTCATGCAACCCATGAAGCTTTTTTTTCTTCTCTTTTTTTGTACCTTTTTTCTCCATATTCACTTAACTGCCATATTCATCTTGCTGAACCATAGATAGATAGATATACATGTCTGTCTGTCTGTCTGTCTGTCTGTGTGGAGTTTGCATGTTCTCCCCCTGCTTGCGTGGATCCCCTCCAGGTAATCCGACTTCCTCCCACCGTCTAAAAACATCTATGTTAGGTTGATTGTTAACTCTAAATTGTGACTATGTGTGATTGTTTGCCTCTATGCGTGGCCCTGTGATGAATTGGCATCCTGTCCAGGGCGTACCTCTGCCTATTACCTGTAATTGGCATCCTGTCCAGGGCGTACCTCTGCCTATTACCTGTAATGAGCTGGGATAAGCTCCAGCAGACCCCCGTGACCCTGTGCAGAAACGATGGGTATAGAAAATAAATGGATGGATGCAGTGTGTCTATTTCTGGCATATTTTCATTGTGATTTTTGATAACCCATAACAGGGAAATTCCTCTCAAGTGGGATAAATAAAAGTCGTATCTTATCTTATATTAAGTGATGTTACCTTAAATTGATCCTAATCAAATATGTCAACCCATCCTTATGTCTGATGTCACCACAGAAATGTCATTTGTTTCAAATGATGCGGTTAAAACAACAAGTGGAAGTCCCATCAACCCAGAATGAGTCTCCACAGCTTCATCACAGCTGGGTCCCTGCTCCTTCAGCTGAGCCATAACGAAGGGGTGCCATGTGGAGGTCCTCGGGGGTTCCTCCCATTTCAAATGCCATTTTGATGGAGAATTGAGAAATTACTGCCAGGCTGGGTTGACTTGTTGATGGGCCCACAGCAGACCAGGGGTTGGAGGTCCAGCTGTATTCAGATGTGATTTTGATGGCCACATCAGAGGTGATGCAGCCCCTCAGTCACTGTGGCTTCATCACAGCTGGGCTTTCACTGAGGTCCGGACAAAGCTGGTGAATCCAAAAGGATAGCCCACCTGCAAGGTGATTTGGCTGCTGGAGCTTTGACCCTTTTTTTTTTCTTTAGAAACATCATAAGTAAGAAAAACAGGTTTTTATGGTTGTTGCTTTAGCTAGAATTGTGTGAAAAATAACTGTAATGTTGGAAATTCATAATGAGATGCTGAAAGACTAAAAAGAAAATGAGATTGACCAACACTACCCTTTGAAATGTCAAGTCAACACAGTTCAAATTCAGTTTTATTTTTTAGTGAACCGAGCAGCGTCGGAGACCAATTTCATAATAAACACAGGTGGGAGAATGTACAAGTAGTTTGTTGAATAATTCATGCCAAAGAATGAAACAAAACTTTCAAAATTCCTATTAAATATTCCTAAACAGGTATCCATGGATACACATTTATAATTTGTTGTGCAAGTTTTCCCATTAGATCTGAAACGGACCACGATGCATCAGTGATCAGCCTCTGAGCTCCCATTGTTATCTCTTACCCGTTTGTTCCTCCTTCTTGACATAAACCGGTTTTCTCTGCAAACACTTTGACTTCTCACCACCACATAAATTATGTGCGTGCTCCTGTCCATTACTGGCTCAGACTTTCGATGTAATTAAACCAACATTTTTCCATCAAAGCTTTATTTCCCCACTGTTACGTGTTATAAAAAAGGTCTATTTCAGACCTTCTCCCGTCTCCTTTCAGTTGTTGCGCTCCATCAAGTTTCTTCTCCTTGATTGCCTGTCATCTTCAGCTGACTCCCTGTTGCTTGCCATAAGTCACTATCATGTTGGGGGGGGGGGGGGGGGGGGGGCCGCAGCCGCCCGTTTTTACTCCTGTGTTACCCTAAAATTTTACACTCTACTTTAGTTCCATCTGATATGTTTACTGAATTTATTTCCAAGCCCTGCATATGGGAGATCAAAGCGCTTTTATGCTTGCTGCTGATCAGGCAGTCTTGAATCAGTTTCCCATGCTTTTATAACTACTAGCCTGCACCTGATAAGAGTTGACTGATAGATATGAGCAGAGCAAGGTGGCTGAGAAGGTTATAATATTTGCCTTGAGCATTATTCCCACAAGAATACTTAAAGGAAAAATTAAAAAAAAAAAAAAACCTCCATATTTTTCTTTTTTTTTCTTGTTTGAAATCTTGTAGTGGTCAAGGACCAACATGTAGTCTACCGGGAGCAAGTATCATCACACAGCATGACCTGCCTGAAATTCCTTGTTGTTGTCCAACAATGTACTTTTTGTACTCGGAAGTTGAAAATTCCAAGTTCCTAATTGGACATTTCAACCGAAACAAACCCTGAAGTCGGAATTCCAACTTGGAGAATCAAAGAAGCCACACTTATCCAACTTCAGAATCCACCATGACGGCTAGTCACATAAACAAAGTAAACACTCTGCTAATTTTACAGCTAGTGTTATTTTATTAACATGAAGTCAGTTGTAAACTTAGTACTGTTTGCTTTCCCCCCTGAAGGATATGTTGCTATGCTGTTTGAATCTGCTAATCAGTAATGTCATGAAGTAGCTAGAATGACAATGCTAGTAGCAGCAACGGCTAGGCTAATGCTTAGAAAGGTTCAGTTTTTGACTTTTCAACCAGAAAGTGATCAATTAAATACGATGTGCCATAAGTTAAGAGTATTATAAGAGTAAACTAGTTCAGTAAAGCTTACTCTAGAAACAGTAGAACAAATGTAAGTTATTAGCTATCGTTGCTAATTCTGCTACCGAGGAAAGAAGCAAAATGTCTCCTCTTTCTGCATCAACACTAGACTTCGATAAATTAATTACCGTAAATTCCGGACTATAAGCCGCTAGTTTTTCCCCACACTTTGATCCCCGCGGCTTATACAAGGATGCGGCTTATCTATAGAGTTTTCTTCGCTAACGGCCATCAGGGGGCGCAGGAGGTGCAAAAACGAGACAGACGCTACAGGTCCATGTAAAGAAGAAGACGCTAGTTTTGGCGGGTGGGTGTGGCTAATAGTCCGGAAAATACAGTAGACTTTTTATATTTTGGGTCATCAATGAATCTACCAAACATCATTGACAGAAAGTTCCTTCCCACTTTTATGAACTGGTTACTAACAATGCAAAGCTCAGCATTGCTCCAGTAGCACTAATGTGACATATATTGACTTATTTTGATTGCTTTTTGTGACCAAATTCTTTTTTTTTTTTTTTTTTTTTTTTTTGAGGGTTAATGGTTAGCTAACATCGACACCCATAATATCAGCTATGCATCACTCTGCGTCTATGTTCCAGATTGTGTATTTGTGCATTTATACTTATTATTTTGAGTACAGAAGTGCCTTCACACTGACAAGTAAAATCTAAACAAAGTATAACAGTAACTGGATGGTGAAGTGAAAACAGTCAGAAAGTTGATTGTGAAAAGCTGTACGCTTGGCACGCTCAATCATCGCCATCTTGCTGATGTACCTGAAAAGGTGGCACACGCGTTTGATTGAAAGGAGAACATAGGTCTACCTGTGGTGCAGCTTCGACACAGTTTAAACTCTCATGAAGTGTGTAAAGAATACTGTTTCAGTGTACTCCCAGCAGAGGGAGATTTTACAAGAAGACAAACTAGTAACAGTCAGAAATAATGTGCAAACACATCTGAAACATAGCTGGAGCGCTCAACACTGAGAAAGTCGACAGACACCTGTCAGCGATAATACCGAGTCAGCAGAGATTGATGACAACCAGGTGTGGATCATGGTGGTGGTGGGAGGATAATGTCAAAATAAAACAAAATTCTAACCACAAATGTTTTTCCATTACCCAAGAAATTGAACAAATTGGACTTACAAAAAGAAAATATATACAATGAAAACAAATCACTTTTGTTAACATGGGTTACTTTTTTTTTTTTGGCAATTCAAATATTTTGGAAAACTGCCAACTGTCATCCTGGAAGAGGTCACATTTATCAAGCTTTCCTGCTCCTTGAGCATGATGTAACAGCTGTAAATAGAGTCAGTTATTGCCTTGAATGCTCTTCAGAGTTACGTGAGTCATCCTAAAAAGCTTTTGTGATACATTTTAGACACAAACCTCTCATAAATCTCTAAGACATGGCAGGTACTTGTCCTGCAACACTTCAGTGCAGATTTCTTCGTCGTTTGAGTAAAAATAATGATGGCCAGAGCGGTTACAGAAACAGAAGTTAAACTGCCAAAATGAACGAGTTTCTAAACATTGTTCTTGGATCGATTTACTTTTGAGAGATGAAAATACGACATTCTGATATATTGCTTAAGTTTTTTTGTCAAAACTGTAATGGAAATGTGGCTCTTGTATGTGAACTCTCTCCAACACAGCAGCATTCAAAGAAGAGCAAAAAAAAAGATGTTATATAATCTAATGTTTTATTTAAATGACAAATAAAATAGGGTTTTATTTTCACTTAAATTCTATTAAATGTCTTTGGTAAGAAGAGGTAATTTCTTGGATTTCACTAATTTAATCAAAATTCTCCTCCCAGTAGGAAAATACAACACTAAAAGATAAATAAGTATGGATTTTTAAAAAAAAATTAAGTCTAACATGTCCTCTTTGTATGATCTACTTTGACTCTGGTTTTTACCTGCTAAATGTAGTTTAATCTTCTGTAAACTCTCTGTTGCTGAGCAGGTGGATTAAATAAATGTTGTAATGACACATATATGTAGTCTCACGTACGGTAGCCCAGGAGGGTCAACGCTATGACCTTCTGTCTTTGTTATTTATGGGCAGCATGTGTCCAATAAAGAATGGGATAAAATGAATGTTTTTAAAAGCCCATCCAGTGGTTGCAATTGCTTTTTTGAAAGGTTACATCAATGATCATGTTAGGTCAAAACTGCTCTCTACAATGATTGGATCAGCACCATCACAGACCGTCGGAAGTTATTTTCCAACTTTAAAACATTACTCAGTCTTCTTCCCGCTACAATCCTCTCTACTGACAAGTTTGCCTATTTCTGTACAGATAAGATAGCAGCATTCAGAAGTCGATTCTCTGATTGAATCAGAAAACACTCTTCTTGGGTTTGAGACATATCAGCGTTCCCTGTCAGCCTTTTCTCCAGGAATAGGCTTCTGCAAGCCAAATGTGCTCTCTCTTCAGTCAATAGCTTGCCGATTCCCTGCAAATACATGCTTGTTTGACATGAATCCCACCAAACTTCAGCGTTCACATGTGAAATAAACGCTTTAGGGGTGTTGTGGGCTACATTTAAAAAGGTTTAGATAACACTTCTAAATCTGATCACTGATTAAGTTAAGAACGATCAAAGTCATCGGCTTTCGTCATTTATGGCTTTTTCAACGATATGGGAAAGATTTTTAAACAAGTTTCAGACTTCATTTAACCAAGCAGCCTGTTTGAGAGCGAAACTGCCCTAAGTGGAGGTGTAGGAGGTAGGAAGCAGGAATAATCAACAATGTCTTTGCTGCAGCAGCAAGTCTGAAATCAGGAGACTAGAGGCACATAAACCCACAGCAGAATGATGACTAACTAGGGAGGAAAGAGAGACAAGACTTTATAAAAAAAAAAAAAAAAGACAGGGGCTGAGGGTAAACAGGTGGAACAGTCGAGGGAAGTCTGGGTAAATGAGACACAGGTGGAAGATGACAGGAAAAAAAAGACAAGAACTTACACAAGAGAGCTGCATTTTAAAGCCAAGAAACTACACTAACAGACAGAAGTTTTATGAAAAGAAAGTCAGGACTAATGTACAAATGGTCCAGAATATCAAAAAATCTTAACTTCTGAGACCATAAAAGCAACATAGCAAAACATAAAATAAAATAGAAGCTGAAAGGAAAATAATAAAAACTTAACTTGCTGACTCAGATAGTGCTCAGCTGTATTTTTGTCCTTCATTAAACTCCCCGGGTTATACATGGCAGCCCTTAATCACGTTTGAATCAATAATGGCTGCCTAAAGAGTGACTTTTAGCAATCTGAACTTTGTCACATGGGTCTTTGCCCCTCTTCTGATGCACTTCTCTCAGGAATGGCATTTGGCGGTCTAAGTCCAGACTGTTTTCAACTGGGCAACAATAAAGGAACAAGCCACCAAAACCAAAGAGAAGAGGTGATGTCAAAACCTTCAAGAATCTCCTAAAGACTCGTCTCCTCCTAAACACAACCTCTCCCATCACCTCTGATGTGCCTAATGTGCTCTTCATTTGCTCTTTACCTCTTGTTCTGGTAGAGTACCACTTCTTATCCCCTCACCAGCCTCTAACACACACACACACACACACACACACACACACACACACACACACACACACACACACACACACACAAACACAAAATGCAGGACATTAATTGTGTGACTATAAATCAAAGGACACAAAAAATGTTTGATTTTTGTCTTGGTAGAACAATTCACATCTCAGCCATTGTGTTTTAATTTTTAATTTTTTAATTTTTTTAGCTTTTATGATCCAGATCGTCAGATCTGGAACAAACCTAAAAAACAAAACAAAACAAAACAAACTGACAGGACTGCTGAAATCCTCAGTTCCTTTAAACCAAGGTTAAAAACCATTTGTTTACAGCTGCCTTTGACTAAATTATTTAAATAATTCTGAATTTAACTTAAAACAATGCTGATTTCAGTACTATGCTGTAATCGTAGCTTAAGTCCAATTTTATTATGCCACCCCACTGTAACTCATAATCTTTATTTCATGTTTTCATTATGTAAAGCACCTTGAATTGCTTTGTTGGTGAAATGAAATGAACAATACAAAAACACTTACCTTGGCCTGTAATATAATTATATCAGTACTGCTGTGAACTTCTGTGGAGTGGTACCAAAAGATGGGTTGGTTTTCCACACAAAAAACTGTAGTTTCAGCTAAAGTTGATATTATGATTTTCAACAGATCAGAAGGAAGGATAATAAAAAACTCCAGAAACCATCCTGCATGTACCCGTCACTGAGAGCAAATGTGAGTAGTAGTGAACATATCGATGAGGGAAAAGAAGCAGTTGTGGATCCTTTAATTATCTTAATTATTGATCATGTGGAAGCATTTTGTTTTCTCTGCCTGGAAAAATGACAAAGGATGGAAGGTAAAGTAAAGACACTGTTGGACTGTGAAGTCTTGGCAAATCATGGCAACACAACATTCAGTGTAATTAATACGGCACCATGGACATTTTATTGAGGTATTATTATATTGTAAGATTTTAAAATTGTCACATCTCTCTTGTATATGGTTGATTTCCCACAGGCTTTTATGGCTCTCACCATGATATCTAACTTTTAGACAAACAAAAATGTCAAAAGAGACTCAGAAACTTGAATGTATTCAGAGAGATTTTAATACAATGTCACTGAAAACAATGAAAACAATGAGGTTCATTGAATTCCACCTTAAATTTAAAGGTATTAAGAGAATATTGGGGGCATTAGGGAGTACAGTTAAAACTGATTCTTATTCTAAAGCAGAATTCATACTTGTTTTAACCCTTCATATTTGGCCTCAAGATCTTTTGCAGCCCAGTAAAGATGCTGACTGGTTTTTGCAGTGAAATGGGTCTGCATGGCGAGCAATCACGTGGACGGGGAGAATGTGAAGAGGAATGGTTTATATTCTCCTGGAAGAGTTTACAAAGACCTCAGCTTCACTGTGAAACAGCATGACGCACATACACACACTGCTTAACCGGCGGCTGCAGGAATATTACGGTCAAGCGGCTGGAAGGCCGACTGAGATGCCCCCTTGGGAAAATCAATTTCCATATATGTGAGGTGTTTGTGTAACTGTGGGTCTGTGAGTGTTGCACTTTGATGACGCATCCTTGTGTTTTCATTTGCTGCTAAACACTCCTACAGATGTGGCACAAGTATTAAAAACACCTTATGTTGCAGAAAAAGGAGTTGTGTGACCCTTCAAGAAGTAACACAATGACATTGACTTATTTTCACACAAACACTCATTAATACAACAAACTATATTAAACAACCATGAAAACATACGGAAAGACCTCAGATGCTCCTATGTATGTTTTCTGGAGCCATGCGGGAGTAGAAATGGTCTCTCCTCATCGCTGTCAGCTGTCTTCGGCTCATTACGGTGCAGCTACCTCGCGACTGCAGCTGGGGACCCTGGAAAGCCATGTTTATATAAAGAGGATGGAGACAGATTGAATATGTAAAGCCGGCAGCAAGTGGAATTCCATTCCAGTGATTGCTTTAGACAAGCCGAGAGTCTGAGATGAATTTCCTATTACTCTCTAACTGAGGTTTAGTGGAACAGGAACAGGACTGAGGTAAACAGCAGGTGGCTCTGAGTCCAGGTGAAATGTTCATTCTCGCCAAACGCAGACAATCATGACAGAAAAATAAAATAAAAGTATGAAGGAATCGACTTTATTTAGTTTCAAGCATTTCTGATTCAAACCAAGTTTCGCAAGAAGTGTGTGGGAAGTTAGTGGAAATGTTACGTAAAAGAGCAATCAATTGCCCCTGAGGTTTTTAAAAAAAAAAAAAAAAAATTATTTATCTTTTTTTTGAGTGTCCAAACCAGATTAAAAAGGAGGGATCTTTTTGTTCAGGTTTATGTTAACACAATGCCAAAAGGGGAAGACATAAGCAATGTTCTTAGAGAAGCTATTAATTAGTTAAAAACAACAACAACAACAATAATAATATTTTCTTTAAGGGCAGCATGGTAGAGTAGTGGTTAGCAATGTTGCCTCACTGCAAGAAGGTTCTTGGTTTGACTCCCAGCAGGAATCTTTCTGTGTGGAGTTTGCCTGTTCTCCTTGTGCTTGTGTGGGTTTTCTCTCTCGTTTCTTCCCACAGTCCAAAACATGTATATAAGGTTAATTGAGAAGTCTAAATCGCCTGTGAGTGTATGTGGTTGTTTGTCTGTGGATGTGGCCCTATGATGGACTGGTGACCTGTCCAGGGTGTACCCCTGGGATTGGCTCCAGTGGACCCCTGTGACGCAGTAATGGATTCAGTGGTTATAGAAGATGGATGGATATTTAATTTATAGGCATCTTTCAAGGTACCAAACCTCACACTAAAGGACCAAAATGGCAACAATAAACTATGATAGTGCAACATAATTAAATAATTAGAATTAACTACCATAAGGATTTTTTAAATTATGTGTCTTTAGTAGGAATTTGAACATGTGAAGAGAGTAAATATTGCACATGTGATGTAGGAGGGAATTCCAGAGACGAGGTGCAGAGCAGCTACAGGACTCGTGGTGATCGAACGAGCAGACAGAACTTTACGGATGAGCCGGATGGATGATGGTGACCTGAGATTCAGATGGTGTGTCCCTGTGCAAGTGTTCAGACAAGGAGTGGGAAAAGGCCACAGATGGTCTTAAAAGTAAGTAACAGAATCTTATATTAATTGTGAAATTTGATGGGAAGCCAGGGATGCTGCTGCAGGATGGGAGTGATGTGATTGATGTGAGGAGCCGAGTCTTGGATGATTTGAGAAGAAGACCAGAAAAGGATGAGTTACAGTCTTCGAGACAAAAAGTAAGTGGACCATGAACCAAAGTGCCAACACTCACAGGTGAGTGCAATGTACAATGATGGTTGATATTTCAAAGGTTAAAATAAGCGATGTTATTGGATGATGTTATTGATATGTGATGAAAATGTGTCAAGGATGAAACCCAGGCTCTTAGCCTGTGGAGAAGGGGAAACAGTCATATAGTTTGTGTAGCTGAGATGGAAAAGTTGTCCCAGTTAATGAGTGAATTTTGAACCAATAAGTAGGACCTATTTTTTTTTTTAACCTGTTGAGTTTTAGAAAATTGCAGGAAACAAGGATTTAACTTCCATGAGGCCATCAGTGAGGGAGGTGGGTGGAAAGGGAGGGTTTGGTGTACACAGAGTTGGAGGTCATCAACATAACATTTTTAGCTCATATTAAGTTTACAGAAGATCTGACCAAGAAAAAGTAAGTGATGAAAAGAAGTGTGTCCAGGATATAACCCTGAGGAACACCTGTGGGTGTTGGATCTGAAACTTTTGATCTGTTGGAACTGAGAGCAGTGTGAAAGGTGTGATTTGAATTTGGGATGTGTAACTTATTTCAACAGGTGATAGTCTGTCAAGAGTGTCAAGTGTTTGAGTGTGTAAATCAAGCTGAAAAGTGTGGAAGCCCCTTTTATAAACAATCCAGTCCATTATAGGAAAGTGAGAAAATCTATTTATAAATAAAAGATGCTAATGATAGATGCTAAGCTGAGTGGAAAGTGCATAGTGGTTCATTATTCACCAATGGTTTACCTAAAATGAAAGAAAATTACATAACAATTAAGGGAGAAATTCATTTGGGACTAAAAAAGTGGAAGGAGACACGGATACCACACTTGGCATGAATCTGAACTTCAGAAGTTGGCTGGAGCTGCAACTTTGATCCTTAATTAGCTGAAGAAATATGCAGAAATCCTGCAGCTTTTGCCCCCTCGTTCTCATTATTCATTCTTGTCCTTATGCAATGTTTTCAGACATACTGAAAGCTTGTTCTGGCACACAAGTGACAATACACAGACAGGAAAGCACAATTTATACAAAAAAGTGTCCCGTACTCTAATTTACACGACTATATCATTCTCAGCGACTGCCTGGAAGAGTTTTCCTTTGATGTAAACACTAAATAACTCCCCATGAGAATATTCATGCATACACACACATACCAGGAGAGCTGTGATTATAATAACCTCTCTTTAAAAAAAAAACAAAAAACAGAAAACATCTTATTTCAAGAGTGAGGAATCACAGAGATCTCTGCACCAGTCACTCAGGCCCAGCCTCTGAAGTGTAGTCAACAGCAGCATGCAACGATTAATTAGAGATTTGTCTCATTGAGGGGAGGTTTGGGAGGCAGAGGGATAAAGCAGGAAAATCTGCTGGCCTAATTAGGGGAATTTAATTTCTCACAGACTCACATTGACTCAGACCTTGATGAGGCATTTTTGGGAGAAAAGAGGAGCAGAGGGAGGGGAGGAGAGATGGCAGCTTGTTACTCACAGTAATAAACGAGTGAAGACAGATTGTAAAAAGGGAAGAGTTAGACACTGGGAGATGGTGTCGTGGTTTGACAATAAAGATCATCAAACGTGCTCTTTTATTGCCAGTGAGCATGCTCCTCTCCATCTTGAAGGTTTTAAGGGCAAGAAAGTTTTTATACAAATTTTGCACCTTTTTTTTTTTTTTGCAGCCATGATTCTGACCTAATTCTGTAAGAAATTAGACTTTTTCTCACACTAAGTCTGACAATGATATACCATAGCTGACAGTCAGCTCGTAGTAAACGTAGTCTCTCATGCCGGTTTAGTAGCGCGTGCATTTGCCTTCAAGAGAAGCGTGGAAACTTCCTTCTGAGCTTTTTATTTTTTGCATGATTTAATTTTTTATTGTGGCAGAATTGCTCCTTTGGTCGTTCCAGTAAAAAAAAAACAAACAAACAAAAAAAAACACATGGGATGTCTGTTCAATTTCCATCATATTGTGTTTGTAATGAAAAAAAAAAAAACCCACAAAGGATGACAACTTATTAAACTATTTTTGCCTCTGATCTGTGCAGTTGTGGATTTCCAGTCAGAATATACTTCCAGTCCTTTCATCTTTCAACTCATGACAATAAAGCAGCCACTGACCAGCATACTTGGGCATCAAATCTATAAATAGCGTTGATATTACATTCAGATTTATGACATCAAGTCCAGTGGGATGGTAATATACTACTTTTGAATATTAACATCGTAATTACCACTGCACTAATATCAGAAAATATTTCTGCCTTGCTCGTGTTATGGTCCACTGTGTAGGGAGTCAGCCAATTTTGTAATGTTGTTTTTAAAATTAAACTGTAATTTTTATGCTCCTGCGTTGGAAAAAACATAGTGTAAAGAACTTGTAAAATACATCAGCAGAAAAAACACCATCATGCATTTCATCCAGCAGCCACTCGGGCCAAAAAAAAAAAGCATGCTAAAATGTCTGCAGCATGTTATTGATATTTTCTGAGCTGCAGGCAGAGCCCGAACACGCTTAACTCCCCAGAAGGCTCAGCTGACAAGTTGCTGTAATTTCCTCTGCCTGAACTGCAGGATTTTAGAAACTATTAGTAATGTATCTACCATAATCACTTGTGAAACTACATTTCAGATGTGATTATAGTTATTATGTTGTAATTTACCATCATAGCTCTGGAGTCAATGAGGTGAAAAAGTTCCTTCCAGTGAACCAAAACAGCAGGACCTTCCTGAAATACAGTTAAATCTGTCATTAACAAAGTTTATATAAAAATATATAGAACAGAACAAAAAATGCTTTTAGACAGTAAGCAAACATAATATAAAGATTTGTTTTCCTCATACAGATGATATGAAGCTTATTGTTTCTGTAGTTCTGTTGCTAATTTAACAATACTGAATAAATCCACAGGTAGCTTAGCTAACGTTTAAAGTTTAACCTTGTGTTAAAAACACTAGAGGCCATTTCTTTGCTTCACCTCGAAACAGGTAAGTGATTTATTTAATGCAAGGACAAATATATATCTCATCGAACACACTAAAGGCATGAATTATATTTTTTAACAAGATATTTATCATCCAGAATTGAGTCTTCAGTAATGTTAATTTCCACCTCTTAAATAAAACTATGTTCTTGTTGCTTTGCACTGCAAAAACTATTTTCCAAGAAAGTCAAAAAAGAGCCTTGTTTCAAGAAAATTTGAAGAAAATTTTAGACTATTTTGCTAGTTTGAAAAATTCTAGTCAGGAAAATGATACTTACTTCATTGGCAAAGATATTTTCTGCCTAAAATAAGAATAAGACCATTTTTAACAGATTTATGGATTATTCAGCTTATTTCTGGAGTGCTTGTTTTTGCAGTGTGAACTACTATAATAAATAGCAATATCATGGAAAATATCATGAGTTTCATGTGGTGTTAGTCTGTGCAATTTAAAGTACCCTTTAAAACATTAATGTCATTAATTATGATTCAAGCAGGGTCCAGAATGAACGCTTAATTAGATGGTTGAGAAAAAATCATCATGTCAGCTCCCTTTCAAACCCTTTAATGACATTATAACAGTGAATAAATAAGTTCATTTGCTGGATGTTGACTCAAAGTCATCCATCCATCCATCCATCCATCCATCCATCCATCCATCCATCCATCCATCCATCTATCCATCCATCCATCCATCC
>JAOWBL010013269.1:27368-38360 GCA_028564865.1 Zenarchopterus dispar | reverse complement strand
ACTTAAACGACGATAAAATTGACCAGCTCAGGATGATGCTGGAGGCTTCTCAGGTGGAAGAGCGTTCACTCCAGGAGCAGATTAAAGTTCTTTCTACTGCATTAACCAAACTAGAACCAGAGTCCAACACAAACCAAAACAAGATTGAGCAGAAGAAGGAAGAAGGTCACTATTTTCAACCTCTGATCACCAATTCAGAGCAAAACCTCACAGATGAAGCTGAGTTTTTAGACAGGATAACCCAACTTGAGCACATAAAGAAACATCAGTCTGATAACGACAAAGAAACTCTTCTGACCAAAGAAGATGAAAACTTAAGAGCAGTACTGGCCTTACTTCAATTAAAGATTGGTGTACAAACAGGCTTATGTGAAGAGCTGTTGGAGAAGGTTAATGTTCTCCAGGGACGTATACAAATAATTATGTCTGTAACTGGCAATGAGAATCAATCGAGTGAGGACCAAACACGTTTCCTGAAAATGGCCAACACTCTCCAGGAACAAATACAAGTATTTAGACTTGGGAGTCCTCAGACAAAAAGCTGGTGCCGTTATTGTGCTGAAGGGGCATACAATCTACTTAGATACACGGTCAGTAGGGGAATTCCTTATGTGTTGTTAATACTTCTGTGTTCACAGGTGAGGTTAGAACCAGGAGCTTGGGTTTTCTGAGGAAACTTCACCTTAACATCTCCAAACTCGAATCCCATTATGTGACCTTCTGTGCACATTTTACATGTTCTCATGATTTTCTCCAGCAAAAAAACAAACCAAAACAAAAAAAACAGGACTAATAGCAATGAGAGTGAACTTGTCTATTTAATGAGTGAATCCTTTTAAATCATTACTTCAAGATTTTTTCTCCATGGAATTTAAACCTGTAAACTCAGTGTTAATTCTTGTTTATCAATGTTACAAAAATTGTGGAATTATGCAGTGGCTACTGAAAAAAATCTCAGAGGGTGCTACTATTAGTGAAGTTGGTGTGTGTGTCTTTACACACACACACACACACACATATATATATAAACATATCAGGGGCCCCAAGTCAACTGTCATTGTAAAATATAATTTACTTATAAAGAAACAAACAGGACAAAGAAACAAGGTAATCACATTTAAAAGTACATTTCAGCATCATTTCTATAAATACATGATTAACCTGTTACTATCTGGCGATATCCTCTCACTTCATAAACAAGACAGAAGTCCATCATAAATTTCTACCAGATAAAATCCTGGATAACCAAAGTAACTGATAATTATATACATACATAAATATAAAACTCTTCCCTCACCATTCCTATCACCTGTATGTGTGCGTTGGGTGGTTGTTCAGTATCTCAAGCTCAGTTCCTCTACCAGAGGTCTGGGAGGTTGAGGGTCCTGCACAGTATCTTAGCTGTTCCCAGGACTGCTCACAGAGGTGTCTGATGTTTCTCCAGGTATCTGCTGGAACCACTTCTCCAGTGTGGGGCCCACAGTCCCCCAGTGTTCTGATGACCATAGGCACTACTGTTGCCTTCACTTTCCAGGCTTTCCCCAGCTCTTCTTTGAGCCCCTGGTATTTCTCTAGTTTCTTATGTTCTGTTTTCCTGATGTTGGGGATTTCCTGTCGCTGGGGATGGCTACGTCGATCACGATCTGGAAGTCCCACAGAATCTTAGCTCTCTCTCTCTGCCATTCTCTGCCATCTTGGGAGGTGTTTCCCATTGTTACCTAGGGGTCTCCAGTCCATATTCTGCACAGATGTTTCTGTACAGTAGACCGGCTACTTGGTTCTGGCGTTCCATGTATTCTTTTACTGCCAGTGTCTTAGCCGTGGTAGATCTGGGCCTCTACTTCTCTGGAGCTCAAGGCTTGCTCCTGTGCTGCCATGATTAGCTCCTCTGTGCTGTTCTTCAGCCCAGCCCTTTCCAGCCATTGGTATGTCTTCTTCACATCTGCCATTTCAGCTATCTGTCGATAGTACATCCCATTCAGGGATTTTTCCTCCCATAATGGTTCCTCCAACTCTTCTTTTTCCAATTCCCTCTGCCTGAGACATTTGCTAAGTGCTTCATCTCTTGGGGCCAGTTTCCTGATGTATTCGTGGAGACTGGATATTTCCTCTTGGATAGTGGCCCTGATGCTCACTAGTCCTTGGCCTCCCTCTTTGTGCTTAGTGTCTTGTCTCTGAGTACTGGATTTGGGATGGAATCCTCCATGCATGGTGAGCAGTTTCCACATCTTGACATCTGTGGACTGAACTTCCTCCTTTGGCCAGCTTATTATCCCAGCTAGGTATCTGATCTCTGGCAGGGCGTAGCTGTTAAGCGTCTGGGTCTTGTTCTTTCCACTGAGCTGACTTCTCAGGACTTGCCTGTTGCAGCTTTCCTTGTGGCTTCTTCATGGTTCCCATTTGTCCATGGTATTCTAACGTACTTGTAGTTCTCCTCAGCATCTGTTATTCTGCATTCTGGGAGTACAATGCCCTCTGTATGGAACCCCTTACCTCTCTTTGACACCATTTGGCCACATTTCTCCAGTCTGAATGACATTCCGATGTGCCTGCTGTAGGTCCTGGTGGTGTGGATCAGTGATGTCACCCATGTAGAGGAGGTGACTGATGCTTGCCCCATTCCAAGTCGATATCCATAGCCTGTGTTATTTATTCATTGGCTGAGGGGGTTAAGGCCTGTGCAGAACAGCAGCAGGGACAAAACATCTCCTTGGCATATGCTACATTTGATGGAGACTTGAGCAAGTGGCTCAAATTTGTCCTCAAAGGTGGTCTGCCACATTGTCTTTGACTTTACAACTAAAGCTCTAAGGCTGTTGTTGACCTTGTGCAGCTTCAGGCATTCCAGGATCCATGCATGCAATGCTCTATCATAGGTTTTCGGGTAATCAATCCATGCTATTAACAGGTTTGTCAGCCTGGTTTTGCAGTCTCTGGTGACAGTGCTGTCAACCAGCAGCTGGTGTTTGGCTCCTCTAGCCACCATGATGCCTGACAGGAGCTTCCATGTTGTCGAGAGGCAACTTAATTGCTGATAGTTGGATGGGACCGTTCCTTTCTGGGGGTCTTTCAGAATCAGGACTGTTTGCCTCTTGGTCAGTCATTCAGGGTGGGTCGCATTCTTCAGCGGTTGGTTCGTTTGTGCTGCTAGGCACTCATGGAGTGAAGTTAGCTTGTTTAGCCAGTAGGTGTGAATCATACCAGGCCCAGATGCTGTCCAGTTCTTCATACCTGAGATTCTGTCTTGAATATCTGCCACTGTGATTGTTACTGGCTCTTGTTCAGGGAGGGAGCTGTGCTTCATTCTTAGGTCTTGTAGCCATTGGGCTTCACTGTTATGTGATGATTTCGTCTCCCACATGCCTTTCAAGTATGTAGAGTTGGGGCTGTGAGCACGAGAAGATGGTGGCAGTGGACGAGGTGATTGGGAAGTTGTGGTGACCCCTGGCTCTGGGGAGACCACAGAAGCTCCGACATGGGGGGTCAGTGGAGATGATGCTGGTGATGGCAGCGGTGGTCTGGTTAGCTTGGAGGCAGCTCCGGTGCCCAGTCTGGTAAATGATGTCCTGGATATCATCCACCGGATGATTACCATAACAGACAGGATCCCAGGACAGTTTCATCTGATGATTAGGGTGTAGTGGGGCCTGGTTTGAGGTGAACATCTGGGGTCCCTGGCCATAGGTCTGACAACTAGGTTCAGGTTGGAAACTCTCCTCATCCCCATTGTCAGGCGTGTGTGAAGAATTATGGTCCCAGCTTTGATTGGGATCAGCCATGTCTCTATTTGAACGGGATAGATGACATTACTTGCTTAAATCAAGGGGTACGAAGTATGACATAGCTCTTGACTCCCACGATCTTCCCAGTGACTGTTATATATTTCTTTTCCTCATACTTCTCTTTTGCTGTACACTACTGTGAACACTGATATACAGCAACACTTCCTTGCATTGTCAAAATCACTATGTGCAGATTAAGACATCTGAAATTAGAAGTATAGTTATTACCTCCACTTTGTGTACAATGATATGCAAAAATTACTTTTACTACATCATAAGTATATTGTGATGAGACACTTGTAAAGTCAGACCACTGGGCAATAACTAGAACTGTGTGGTCCACAATTGTTGATTAGTCTGTATATTCATCACACGGATTTGTTGAGTAGGTCCAGTACACCTGTAATTGTGCCAATCCCGAACCAAACAGAGATAATGACCAATACACCCCAATGTCCATCCACTGGTAAGACATGATGATCTGAGTGAAATGTATCACTCAGCATTTTTTCCAACTTTGAGATCACATGAAACTGTAAACACACTCAAAATTCCCCTGTAGCTTGTTTCCATGATCAAATCCATAATCATAACTGTACTAGTCTGTATATATTGCCATTTTATTTTCTTTGTTTTGAGATTCTCTTGTATGTACTGTTTATATTTTTCAAATTAGGTATAATGTTCTTTATTTATGTTAATCTCATTGCTTCTGTAACAGGAAGTTCCCCACAAGAGATGAATAAAGTATCTTTCGATCTGGTTACTGTCTGACATTAGCTAATGTATATCCACCTAGTTTTTGTACTATCGCTTAAAACCCACTATTCCAGTCTTTTGTATATTCCAGGTGACAGGTGACGGTCACAGCTGGACGTGCACACACGTATGGAGGAGATGGAGGCTGGGAGATGGTCGTGACCCCATGCCACCACCCAGACAGTAGTGGCTTGCAGCCAGCACAGGACTTGTACAAAACTTCATTTGTTTCTATTTGTTTTTTTAAAAAAAAGGTTCAAATGGTACATTTTTTGTGCATTTCTTATCTTTCTTATTTTAAGTAAGTAAAATTTGAAAAAAAAAGTGTGTATCCAATATATTTGCAATTAGTCATAATTCAAATATGGCTTCAGACTCAAAAATTTAATTAAAATTGTAGATTTATTGACTTTCCTACTACTGAAACACGACTTCAGTGCTCTGTCGAACCAACACTTCTGCATCTGCTACGCTGATATTTCATATTCGAGAGGGTTCATGTTTATAAATGCAAGGAAATCAACAAGGTAACAGAATTATTAAAGCAAAGTGTATCACAAGTTAACAAAATCTGAGGATGTTTGTCAACTTAAATGTGAAAAAAAAAAAAAGTGATAGGATGAGATGAAGTGTGTGAAGTGCTGCATCAGAGCCTCACACACTTCACTCCCCTCTTCATAACACTTGGTGCTATTAGCAGTACTGGATCTTCTGCTGACATGTATCTTCTCCATGACTTTCACAAAGATTATAAAGAACACAACAAACAAACACAGTGGATTTGACAAGTTCCACGTCATTGTCATTCCTCTTCAAGACACCGCCACCTACCCTTAAATCTCCCAAATGCACTTTCAACTACGACCCGGGTCCTGGATGGCTTCTTCCTGTAGGTTTGTTCTACTGTCAGGCGGCCATTGTCAGGGAATGGTTTCAGGAACCAGTTCTGTGATGGGGAGACAGGGTCTCCCAGAACAGTAGCCAACATTCACCCCACCAGTGTTCTTAATACAAGCAAACTACAGGCCTCCCTGCCCAACCAAGTCCCACAACGTGGACCGCTGCAGAACCTGAACATCATGCAGACTCCCAGGCTTCCCTGCATTCACACTCCAGAATAATCCTTTTCCACCCACAACTCCCTGGAGGAGGATGGTGTGTTCCTGTGGTGCTGTTATTGGTATGTGTGACCCATCAATAGCACCAACACACTGGAAAGCCCCACCTGTTGTCAAAGCAGTCAGCCATGTCTTTACGCCTTTCCCGGTCCAGAAAACAAATCATTTCAGAAGCTTCCACAGTACCATGGCAACTCTTTTCCTCAGTGGGGAACAGGCTCTGAAGTTGGAGTTCTGCTTCTCCGTCACTGGACGTAGCCTTGCACAAAGGTGTGAAAATGTTTCCTCCGACATTCAGGAATTGTGTGTGAATCCTGAATACTGAACGTGAGACAGGTCTATATACACTTACACTTGTTTGCCAGGTGAGTGGAACTTGT
Source organism: Zenarchopterus dispar (assembly GCA_028564865.1). NCBI lineage: Eukaryota > Metazoa > Chordata > Actinopteri > Beloniformes > Zenarchopteridae > Zenarchopterus > Zenarchopterus dispar. Next base: position 32,321 of record JAOWBL010013269.1, on the reverse strand, counting down.
GTTTCTGAATACAAATAAAATGCTAAAACTTTGCAAGTTTAAATATGAACCATCGTGTCTGTAATTACTGTTACTTCATATAATGTGAAACATTAAAATATTTCACAACATAAGTGTTTAGAGTTGTACAGTCAGACCTGTTGAATCAAAGCGCTGGAACAAGCGAACTGCTGGGAGTTGGTGACGGGCGAACACGTCTCGTTTGGACTTCGTTTCCCGGACCAGTGATCGTGCTACCGGAGCACCGCGGTACTGAAACCTCCAGAAACAAAAGCGAGTGGAAGCGTGGACAGCCTTGATCAGCTGGGCTGTAACGCACCATCCTCACCACATCTACGCTGTCCGGCATGGCTCAATGTCCCAGCATGCACCGCCACATCACAGCCAGGAGGTGGAGTTCCAGGCAGTACCGCATCCAACCATTCCAGCAGAAGTAGCTTAGGAAGCTTTGCTGCAAGATTAGAAACTGTTCTGAAGTCAGCCCATCCAGGTTTAGTCACGTCAACTAAAACGACTTCATTACACCAGGTAAGCTGAAGAAATGTTTTATGTCCATATAAAGACCAGAAAAACTACTGACTTCTTCTGTCGTCCTTAAAAATGTTACAGAACATAAAAGATAAAAAAATGACGTAAAATTGAGAGAAAAATCCGCGACAACAGAGGTATTCAAATGCTAAAACGCAGTAGTATAATGTGAAGGTGGCCAACGAGGTTCCTGTCAGCTCCTCCAGCTGAAGCCGTAGTCCTTCATGCTGATGTTGCTCAGAGCCGTCCTCCCCAGGCTGGGCGGCTGCTGCAGCTGCTGGATGGAGGCGGGACGGAGACCAGAACCAGACAGGTCCACGGAGCCGCTGCTCTGCAGGAACAAAGCAGCTGGGGTTAGTGGAAACCTCAGAAACCCGAGCTTCACTTTTCACCGAAGGCGGAGAGAGGAGAAGCGGGTTCCATTGGGGTCTACCTGCGGGTTTGTGGCGTTGATGTTCATGACAGCCGTCGGCGTGTGTGTGTACAACGCTGCTGAGAAGTTTCCTCTCTGTGCAGGACGAAGAAGAGTTGTGATGGCGTGAAGAGAAGAGGGAAGGACGGGGCCTGCGAGGAGCAAAGACACAACACGGCTAAACAGCTGGACCACGGTGGACTGGTTCTGGAGGGAAAAAAAAAGCTGAGGAGAAACACCTGACACCTGCATGTGTCCTGGACAGCTGTCAGGACAGACAGGTGGGACGTCTTGTCCTTTCACGTTCACCACAAGTTCTGCAGCCACCAGGCTTTTACCAGGGTTTTACTGTCTTCTCTTCTTTCTCTCATCCTTCCTTCGAACCCACACACACACACACACACACGTGCACTCTCATCTCAGGCCTCAGATTTCCTTCGTTCTTAGTGGGTGTGACGAAATCTCAAGCACCATTTTGAACCTCGCAAGACTTGAACACCACATGATCTTGTCCGCCATTTTTACCACTTTTACAACCATCTTTCCCCTCACACACACACACTCACACACACACAGATATTTCTGTTTCATGTTAGTCGTTTAGATCTCAGAACCTTATTTCACGTGCTGTTGATTGCAGCTATTGACACTTGTAGGTAATAAATCCTGATTCATGCTAATGAGAGAAGTTGTTTGCGTTTATTTTTCACAAACTTGGAACCCCTGCTGGTTGTCCGGGTCTGTGCTGGGACTCCCTCCGTCACTGTTACTCTATAGCGCCACCCCCAGTCACAGGCTGCTACACATAGAATAACAGCTATTTTGACACTGCTGTTTAGTTATTGATTCCTGGTACTCAGGTGGTGTCCCATTTTGATTCATTCATTCTGATCATTTATTTACATTATTAATAACTGTCTTCAGACAATTATTAACAACTAAACAAGCGCACCCTTTTGTTGCACAACATACCTGAAATCTCCAGACTGCTCACGTTCTGGTACGTAGAATCAACCTGGCTCTTCACGTTCACGTGGCGACTCTGAAAACACACACAATCAGCTGGATGGAATCAGCTGCTGTCACGTGTGTGTTTGTGTGTGTGTGTGTGTACCTTGAGCGTGTGCAGTGTGGCTCCTCTGAAGGCCGTTGGGGCCAGCAGAGTCGGGGGTAACCCGGCCTGCGAGCCGGCTGCAGCCACCACGCTCTTACAGTTGATGAGGAAGTTGATCAGGGTGAAGGTGTGTGAGCCCTCCACACACACCACAGACTCCGGTTTGTGGTCCACGGACACGGCGTGGACCTCCCTACGGCTGAGGGGAGGGGTCAAGGAGCCTCCAACACGCCAGTTCAGACACACATGAATGTCCAGCTTACACGTACAACACATGACGGCGGGGAGGATACAGCTGTAAGGTGATGCCGTCTGGTTTCCTGATCTTGTCCTGGACGCCCATCTCCTTCAGCCACAACAAGCTGCCCTCTTCATCCCCACTGTACCCATCATCTTCCTCACCGGCCTGGCAGCCTGCTCCCCCCTCCAGCCAGCTGCATCTACGTTTAATGAAATTAACATCACATACAGGTTTGTTGATGGAGCTGGTGAAGTCTCATAGACAACGCTGTGTTTTGAGGGCTCAGAAAGGATTTTGATTTGGACCGCAGACTCGGGACTGCATGACTGGAGCGGAGTTGTAGACTAGAATATGATTTATGATGGAGAAACACCAACAGTCAGAGATGGAAAGTTGGTTTTCTGCCTTCAGCTGCGGAGCTTGTTTCTGTCAAGTCTTTGAACTGCTAACAGGCAAACCCACATCTGGAGCTGGACCGTCCCGAGCTGGACCGTCAGTCGCCCTTCCAGACAAACCCAGAACCAGCAGCAGCAGTCTTGTAGTGCAGGTATGAGCACAACGATCCATTGATTCAAAGTAAAAATTGTTTTCCTCTCTCAGTTTTGAGAAGTCTGAATGTGATAGAAATTTAATTCCATTCTTTTAGCTCCGCCCACACACAAGCCCCCAGGAATTTGACCAATCAGGAAACACTTTAAGCAAACCCTCTGGATTTAAAGGATCGGATGGTTGTGAGTCTCCTGGTCTCTAGAAGACCAGCAGTCCTGGTGGTCACTTGGAGTAAAACACTCACTCCTCCTCTTCCTCGTGGTGCTCCTCTTCTTCACCTGGCTTGTGTTGGTGCCTGCTCTTTTTCTTCTCCTCCACTAGAGGGAGACTGAACTCGATACCTGAACAGGAAACAGGACGATGAACGGGCCAGTCAACAGCTGAAGGACATGAGCGTTAATTTACTCAACTATCTTGTCTGTCAAGTGACCGAACGGCTTTTATGAAAACTAAACATACAAGCTCAGCCTCACCTTCGTTCTTCATGGCTTCTCTGAAACCTCGAGTTGTTGGAGAAATCAAAGCGGTGATGCTGTCGGAGCCACCTGCTCCTGCAGCCCTGAACAGAACTGTAAACTGATGGCAGAGACGGGATCAGAGGAAAGCATCAGTGCACAGAGCGACATGGACGCTACATGGACGCTACATGGACGCTACATGGACGCTACATGGACGCTACATGGACGGTTGATGTGGAGAACTAGCAGATGGGTACCTGGTAGGAGCAGACGTAGAAGTACGGACACAGTCTGGACTTCAGCAGGCTGTAAAGGGAGGACAGACTGACGGACCTGCAGAAGAATAACACAAAACGAGTTTTATTCCCCTAGAATCTTCACCTCTGGCCCCTTAGCCCACTCCAATGCCAGTGCCTCACCATTCCTTCATGAGGCTCTGCTGCAGCGCCGGGTCCTGAGCCCAGGGGGCGCTCTTCCCAGAGAAGCTCCTCTCAGCGTTGATTCTGGGGAACAGGGAGAGCCAAGGCAGGGACGGGTGCTGCCAGTACACCAGAGTCTGCTGGAAGGCGCAGCGCAGCTCCGAGCAGCTCCGGGGGTCCTGCCGGGACACCAGTGAGGTCAGCACTTTGGACCGGGTTGGGACGCTGGTGTTTATAACCACCCCGGGCCTACAGTCAGAAGGTAATCATCTACCAGCGGTAGCGCCAACCGTGGCCTCAAACTCAGAATCAAACCCAGCTGTCACACCTGGACTCTGATGGCATCAACGCAAATGAAATGACAGGAAGTAGTTCAGGCCAGTCCAAGTAATCAATAAAAGTACCGATCAAGCAGCAGACGACTTCACAAAAACCTAAGACACGTTTTTAAAAGATTCATACGACACTTTCACATATAAAGATGCACCAACTGACTAGTCAGGGACTGGAGTAACCGGTCAGGTTCTAGAGTAACCGGTCAGGTTCTACTCCGGCTCGGCACCAAACACAGACTGGCACATTCAACGTGCACGAGATGCCCACACACGGCAGGAGTAACACGTTAGTGTGGAAATGTTTTACTGAGTGACCCACACATGGAAATACTGTTGGAGAGAAGATCCACAATGTCCTCCCAGAGCTTTTCAAGCCTCTTTATTCTGATGCCTGCCCCAAAGCTGGGCAAACGGGCCAACTGGAACACGCCCACCTTATGTCAATCAAATCAATGTTTGCCATGGCGACCAGCTGCCTCAGACAATCCATGCCGGCGAAGCTTACGGCAAATAATTACAGAGGAATATCCGCTTTCAAAGGTGGTTTTGGTGGTGAAATCCCAGACGACCGCTGGGTTAGTACCAGTTAGTGCAGGTGAGTACCAGTTAGTGCAGGTGAGTACCAGTTAGTACCAGTTAGTGCAGGTGAGTACCAGTTAGTACTAGTCAGTGCAGGTGAGTACCAGTTAGTATGAGTTAGTGCAGGTGAGTACCAGTTAGTACTAGTTAGTGCAGGTGAGTACCAGTTAGTACTAGTCAGTGCAGGCGAGTACCAGTTAGTACCAGTTAGTGCAGGTGAGTACCAGTTAGTACTAGTCAGTGCAGGTGAGTACCAGTTAGTGCAGGTGAGTACCAGTTAGTACTAGTCAGTGCAGGTGAGTACCAGTTAGTACTAGT
>JAOWBL010013269.1:15008-27268 GCA_028564865.1 Zenarchopterus dispar | reverse complement strand
AGTTAGTGCAGGTGAGTACCAGTTAGTACTAGTCAGTGCAGGTGAGTACCAGTTAGTACTAGTCAGTGCAGGTGAGTACCAGTTAGTACTAGTTAGTGCAGGTGAGTACCAGTTAGTACTAGTCAGTGCAGGTGAGTACCAGTTAGTACTAGTCAGTGCAGGTGAGTACCAGTTAGTACCAGTTAGTGCAGGTGGGTACCAGTTAGTACTAGTCAGTGCAGGTGGGTACCAGTTAGTACTAGTCAGTGCAGGTGAGTACCAGTTAGTACTAGTTAGTGCAGGTGAGTACCAGTTAGTGCAGGTGAGTACCAGTTAGTACCAGTTAGTGCAGGTGGGTACCAGTTAGTACCAGTTAGTGCAGGTGGGTACTAACTGCTGACTGCTTTACTGAGGTTCATCATTGACGATGATGATGAAGTGATGATGGCTGACTACGCCTCATAAATAAATGTATTATTTTTACATGAAGTCATGTGATCAGTCTTCACGGATGTGAAATCTAGCTATGGAGTGTAAAAAATTGTTTTATAAATCATTATGTAAAGAGTTTTTTCATGACATTTTTACATTGAATTAAATAGGTTACTTAGATAAAAAAATAAACTTCTTATTAGAGACTAATAAACATCCAGAATAAAGCTTTTAATAGTATAGGTAGAAAGAAAAGGGAAACTAAATAAATATGTACAAACAGAGAAGATGTTTAGATTTGTTATTGTCTCATCTGGTATTATTTGTCTCATCGGTTTCCATTTAATGTCAAATATGTTTAGCTTCAGTTCAAGTTGGTGGCTGATGAAGATGATGATGGGAGGTTGTGGCTTCAGCCCAAACACTGGGACAGTTTTCTTAAGAATAGGACTCTGAGTGGGTCCACACGGTTTCTGTCCATCACGTCCTCAGCTCAAATCCCCAGAAATATTTCCTTAGATCCAGTAAATTAGTTATTTTTGTAGATGTAGGATTAAATTGATTGTGTGATTTTTTTTTTAAGTGAGTATTTATGGTGTAGACCGTATAATCTTGTCGTCTCCTATAATGTGACTTGGTTGTAGCGGCCGATGGTTGGTTTACCTGCAGGCTGTGCGGCAGGCTGCAGAACTGGGCCCTGCAGCTGGCGCTGAGTCCCGCAGCCTCCTCCTGAGCTCTGGGCTGCTCCGTCCACGATAAAGACGATGGGGAGGTGAAGATCAGCCGGGTCTTCAGGCTCCAGTCTGCGGGGTACTCGGAGAAGAGGAACCCATCAGCCGCAGGGGCCTGCTGGAGACAGGGTGAGACACATTAACATGAGGCGTTCATGAAAAATGTCCAGGGACTTTGTTGTTGGTCTTCTCTTGGTTATTGGGTTATTTATTTGCCCAAATTTTGGGGTTGTGTTACTCTATATTATAATAATAAGTTGTATTATTTTTCTCCAAAGTGAAACTGACATTACAGAATTTATTGTTATACCGTGTAAAAGCTGTGAGCCTAAAAAACATGTATTATGTGAAAAATAAAGCTTTCATTTCAAAAAAGGTTCTTAACACTGGAATCTTTTGATCAAATTGGAATTATAAAGTTTTTAATTGATTAAAATAATTCAGTATGTGGTAGTTTGTATTTGAAATAAAGTTGATGAAAAAGTTTGTGGGAACAAAAGTAGAAAAAATATCAGTAATGGTTTTATGGCAGTTTTTGGTCGAGAACTTTTCTCTCAGACACGCTGAAGGTTAGAAAATTCGTTCCCGGTAAATTGTTGATCTTCAACGAAATTTCATTTATTAATTTGAAAGAATCTGAAGAGAAAAACAAACTATTTTTTTCTTTTATAGACTTGGAAGTGTTAAAAACACCGACCGCGAGCGGAGGGCTTTGAACGCGCCGGTCCTCTTCCAACGGAGAGCCTTCAGAGAGACGCTCCTGCAACACAACACACGTCTACTTTAAAGCAACAAACATTTAAAACTGTCCACACAGCCTCGGGAATGTCCCCAGACTCGTCTTCTAACCCACCTGCTCCCCTTGGTCCGTTGCGGTCCAGCTCAAGTCCAGAACTGAACCCTCGCGGCTTCCATCCTCTACCCCGTCCTTCTCTGTCTTCAAAGTCTCGCTTTTTCCATCGTCCTCATAAATGAAAGGCTTCTTTGTGGGGCTGAAAGTGTTTTCAATGTTCGCGAACGGATTTCTGCGTTTAATTCCAGCTCCCCGTGTCCTGAGGGGGAGTCCCGGAGGCGACGGCCGAGCGGACACCGGGGAGGAGCTGCTCTGACCGGGACTGTTAGCAGAGGAAGCCCCGGCATCGCTTCGAACCCTTTTCCTCCTCATTCGCAGGATTTCCGCGGGACGTTTAAAGCTGGGCGAGTAACCAGCCTGTTGGTCCATGCTGGACAAGGAAATTAAATAAAAAATAGCTTAAAAAAGGATGAAAAAGCTTTAAAACCGACGGTCGTGAAACTATTGCGTCTGCAGCCGGTCTAAATTTGGCGCGCAGCGTGCTGACGTAAGCACGTAAGACGAAGTTTTTGTTGTTCTTGCTCTTGTTCTTCTTTTTGTTCTTCTTCTTTTTATTATTTTATTTAAAATACTGCTACGACCAAAATTGATTTATCTTTGTTCTTTATGTCCAAATAAATATGGGGGGAAAAAAACAAACAAACGTATTTTAGTCTTCTTCTGTTTTGACATTAAAGACAAACTCCCTACTGCCACCTGCTGTTCCAGATTGTCAACGTCAAGCTTTTGTGTACCAAAGGTTAAATAAATGAATATCGATATTTTTATATTTTAAAATGGTTCTAAAATTACAAATTAAGTTGAAAATTTTGTGTTGTGGTTTATATATATATACACACACACACATCAATAATAAAAACTACAGTCTCAAACTACTGAAACAGAAAATATCACTTGACTCACTAAAATGCCGTAATGATTTTTATTTTCAATTGCTTTGTGCTTCAAAACATATATTTGGTTATTTGTATTTTCAAACAGCTTGAAACTTTGTGATGAGGCAACATGTTTACTTTGGTTTAGAAGCAGAAATGCTGTCATTCAGGCTTATAGTCGATTGATATGTCACGGATCAGAGAATTCTCCATTTTCATCGTCTTCATTTCTACTTTTCTGTAGTAGGAAATATGAAGCTGTAACACTCAACGTTGGCACTCAGTTTTGTTCATTGTGTCTTCGATTTTATGAAGCATCCTTCTTTAAATAGCCATCTCCAGAACCTCCAGAACAGAGCCGGTGCTTTTAAAGAGATTATTCAGTTTTTTCTTCTTTAAGTTGTTAGCTGTGATGCTACTGCTCCAGCAGATGATTTCAGATGGGACTGAGCTTTCCATTAGAGACTTATAGAAGATATACAACATGCTGCTTCAAACCTTTAAGAAATAACCCACTCTGTTCTCTTGTACCTTTTCAAGATACAACAAAAAAGGTTATGTACCTCTCTGGAACTATCTCTGCTCTTGGCGGCTTATTTACATGTAAACAGTGCTGATTTTTAAGGTTCTAATCACTGATGACTTCATTTCCTGTCACAACTTCAATTTATCTGTGCTGCAGATAAGGAATGCATAAAACTGATTTCTGCTTTATTTTAAAAGTTAGTCCAAAGAGTAAAATTCCGCTGCATTGAATTAGTCCTGTCGAAGATGGAACAATAAAGGCGTTCACAGAAACATCAGGAGAAGAAAATAGATTTTTGTTGGCAAGACTTTGCCGACGGAAGCGCTCATGCTGAGATTTGACCACTAGATGTCAGTGTTCACCAGATGTTGAAGTTCCTGCAGCTGTGGAAGCAGAACTTGGCTGAGCTTCAGAATCAGAGCAGTGTCAACATGTCGTGAACCTTTCAGGTAGGAGATGGTTGAAATGAGATCTAAAACCACAGACTTCAAAAAAATCAGGAAAATCTCTTTGACAACTCGCCCACTTTAGGGCCAATGAGCAGCCTTCACCCTCCGTTTAAAAACACCCCCCCATTTGTTGCCTTCAGGAGGTCATCTACTCTTGTTCATTTGTCTTCAGAGATCTTCTTGTAGTGATGAATGCTTCCCATCAGCAGGTGCTTCTTATGGACCAGGTGTGCAAACTACTAATTCCATTTTAGATTTTGTTGAAATAAAAAGTCTTTAGCTTCTCTTACTTTTTCTTTGCTACCATATTCAGGTAAAGCAATTCTAAATATTACATTTAGCCAAGCTGGAAAGACAAACTCAGTATATGAGCTAGAGAAGTAGCTCCTCATCACACATCCTCCTGGACATGTGGTTCTCTCATGGTTTATGCTATGGAATACTCAGATCTCCAGACAAACTCAAACTTCTAGCATATCTCCATAAGGCCCTTGCTTTCTCATTCTTTAGTAGCCATATATGCGTTTTTAGATGTTTAAACGGTCATTTCCTCCAGGCAGCTTCAGCGGTGAAGGTGGCTGATCCAGAGCAGACACCTGAGGTGACCCACTCCGCTGGGGACTCCCCACTGGCCTTGAACAGTGGGGAGTCTTAAAAAATAAGAGTGATTATGTTTTCCTAGATCTTAATTTACATTAAGATCTAAGAGATGTCAAATTCAGGGAAAATACTAAGAGCTACATCGCTAAAGTCAGGACAGCTGGTTGTCAGATGTCACTCAAAAAACCACAGCCAAATTATGCATAAATCAGTGACTTTATGGAATTTTATACAATAACGTGGCACATTAAGATTCCCTCTGGGTTGTAGACCCTATCTGTGGAGACAGTAAATATGTTGATTTCTACTGTAAAGATGGACACGCAAATGTTGGAGAGGGACCTCAATGTATGTTTTTTCACCCTCCCACAGTCAGAAAACTAGGTGTTGCACCAAATGCATTTGTTTCCTTGGCAACACTTCAAGGGTCTGTTTCATGATCAAGACCCAGTCTGGATGAGCCTGAACCTCCAGTGGGATGCTGCAAACATCCTGGCTGTGACCAGAGTGGCCTGATCTCACACGTTTATGTGCTCCTGCTGACAAGAAAAATCTAAACTTCAGTGATGTCATAATGACCACATCACCTGCTGAATAGGCAAGACGCACCCAGGGGGTTGCTTTGTCGACTTTCATGTTCTGGATCTGATTCTACAGGAACACCATAACAAACAACTCTGACGGCCTGGTGGAATGTTCATAAAACGACAAAATCTTCATTAGGACCCTGTAAATACACACTAATTTGGCACAATCTGGATTTTCAACCTCCATTTACGCCGTCGTGGCGGCACAAGGGAATCCCTCATCTCACCACTTATTTCAAGATAACCAGCTTATTTCCTTCCATATACTGCTCTGGGAGTTCGGGAAGAACAATTTTTACATTACCAACAATTAAAATCCATAGTTGAACCAAAAATAAATACCATCAATAACACAGTGAAACCCTCTGAATGAATTGAAAAAACAAATTTTCAACCTTTACAGACTCATATCCAGCTCAGGCACAAAAACAGCCCTCCCAACAGCCAAATGGGTAAAAAACCGAAAATTCTTCCCCAATCCCGACTTCTGGATGAAATTCTCCAATATTTTTTCTCTGACCAGTAACATAAATTTACAACTTATAGAGTACAAAATCCTTCACAGATCTCACACCACTCAACCTGTTGAGAATGGGATTCACAGACACAGATGCACCACTGATGACTGCTTTCATGCCGCATGGGCCTGTTCACCCATCCACTGATTCTGGACAACAGTAATTCCGGAACGTTCCTCTGTTCTGAGCTAAAGGATCCCTCAATCACCATCACTCTGGTTACTCGGCAGCCTGACGGAAGTGGACAACCTCCCGGTCAAATACAGAAACCTGCTCCTTACTTCTCTAGCTATCAACGAGGAAACCGTTCTTCAAAACTGAAAATCTTTGCATATCAGCCACTGGACCAACTTACTCATAGAATTCATCAGATTTGAAGGAAACATTTCCATTCACAATAACAATCCCTCTGTTTTCAATAATATCTTGAACCCCTTCGTATCCCACTACAATTTAAACGGTACCCCTGGGTCTGAAGTCACGCCCACTCCCACAACCCCAACCAGCATTAAAAATAGACAATTATTAGTTTTATATAAATGTTTTAAATCCTAACTAATCCTTTTGGTAGTGGTAGTATTGATTTTAATATAATTGATAATATTATTGTTATTATTTATTATTAATATCAACCTAAATTGTTTATTCATAATCCACCATATCTATTTGAATTTAATGCAAAGTATGGGTATCTCTTATTATCAGTAATAGTTTTTCCTTACTCCGATATATTTAATTGATAGAACAGAAGAGAAACATTATTACCATTATTATAACTAATAATATTTCTGATAGACCCAAAGGCTCCAACTGGGCACAACTTCAAGAAGGACTGTGGTGGTCGTGGTGTCGACTTACTGTGGCCCTGAAATCATTCTAATTATCTATTTATCCTTTTTTAAAATCCTCCTTGCAATCATTGACTAGTTCCTGTTTAGTTTTGATTTCCTTCTCTCCTTTTTTGCTGAAAGATACTGTCCCATAAATGCATGTTAAAATAATCTTTCCCAGTGTTTGCCTGGTGTGAATCCACTCTGCGTCTGTCTGTGGTTTTACTCGAACCCAAGATAGAATTTTATGAGGAGACAAAAACACATCAGACCAGCAGCAGCTGTGTTTTCTGCACAAGAATATTTTTATATATCAAAACCAAATGTGCACCAAAACAATGTCAAAATAATCCTGTGTGAGGGTGTGAGAGGATGGGCTGATGATTAAATGCAGACTTATTTACAACCATGATTATATACAATAAAACTTCCCAGTGGATGACAAGTACAATCTTGTGTAAAAGTAGGTTCTTCCCCATTTAATACCATGTTTTAAATAAAACATGAAGAAATTTAAGAAAAATGCAGCATTCAATGGACAACAACACATGACCTTCTTTTCTTACTATACCATTATTTATTTGACAAAACAGAAAATAAACTGATGGGCAATACTAAGCACCCCTTTACTGCATCCAGGTGCTGCTCCTCACCCGTCCTTGATGAACAGGTGTTGAGACCTTGATAAAAGCAGATGTTTTAGCAGTTTTTCTGGTCTGGAATATTCACATGTGTGTCGAAACAATGCCAAATCCTTTAAAATGCATATAACTAGGATCCACTATGATCAAATTACTTTTTGTTTTTAGTTTTTACCCAAAGAAAACTTCATTAAACTGGGGGGTACCAACTTTTTCACACGACTGTAAATGCGACACACACAGAGACATGAGATGCCACTGAACAGGTGTTGTAGAAATAAGTTAAAGTGTTTGACAAAGTTGCTGCAGTGGTTTCTCACTGGTTCTGAGGACATGCTAGAGGTCCGAACAAACATTCTGACTGAAAACTTGAACAAGTTGAACTCTGGTTCTGGTGCGTCCAGGTGATCGTCCTGGAGCAGAGCGGCGTGTGAGGACTGCTGTACAAACATGTTTCCATAGAAACTGACCATCACAGTTTTTGGCATGAGTACCTCAACTTATAACATCTGTGAAGAACAGATGACTCAATGAGGCGAGCTCAGTCTGCTACATGCATGTTGTCTCAGCTAATCCAGTGTTCCCAGTTCATCTGTGTTTAGTCTGTCTGAGGAGGATGAAGCTGACTGGAGTCCTGACGGTCCGACCCGGCTGGCTGCTGCTCCTCCTGCCTGAGGTTCACCATCCAGCGTCGACTCATGCAGGAAACACTGCCCCCTGGTGGCCGGACTGCACAGTGTCCTACATAAAGAGCTCTGCTTGAAGCTAAGTCCCCCTCACCAACATTTCCACTTCAAAATAATCATCACACATGGAAGTAAACCATTGATGGGAATATTGCTGAGCATGGGACCATAACCAGTGCTGCTGCTCTCAATGTCTGAGTTAAAAACCAGCAGGAAATGTGAGAACTGAATATTCAGAAATATAGAACACATTCAAGTAAAAGGTTCTTGTGAGTTCATTTGTATGAAGAATAAATCTGTAGTGATATTTTTCTGGTGGCCAGAATCCCACATGTCAATCCAAACCAGCCCTTCCCACCTATTAAAGAATGTTTGGCCCAAACTCAGCCCATGTCTGAGGTCGAGCCACATCTGGCTGTGACTGACGACACTGACTCAGGGAGAGCGGCTGCTTAAACTCAGCCACATGTCCACCAGACATGGACCAATGCTTCATCCTCTTTGGGCCTTTGGGCCATGGACAGCCCTCACAACACCTTTCATTCCTTGTGAGCGAACTAGCTTATGAAATTTGGATCACATCAGACTCATTTAGCCAAAATTATCATATCACTTTGGCCCAGATAGTGATCTCTGGGACACATCTGGACACCACTGTTCTTGTCAGTGCCATAACCAAACCATAAGTAGGCCAAGTTAGGGCCAGATGTGTGTGCTATCTGGGCTGTATTGCGTGTGATATCTGAGTAATCTTCTTCTAGTATACTCAGAGCCTTTTGGTGCCCATAAATAAAGCTAAACGTATCGCACATGGAGTCCATGGAGATCTGACCTCACATTTACTGGCTGATTTATCCCCCCCACCACCACCCTCTGCTGTTACATCTGTGCCGTCTACCTCCACCGTGTCATATAAATACAGAGTTGAGTTGAGTCAAAGTGAACTGGGTTGGTTGTTTTTCAGCTCTTTGGATGTTTGTGTGATGCAATACAAGACTAAGTTGTGTTTTATTTTGAAAACCTCCTTCTGACTGACTTCCTGCCTGGCTGAGTGCAGCTTCCTCTGTCTTCCAAATTTCATTTGATGACTAGATTATTTTCATGCAAGTTTTCTGAACAATAATCCAAAAATGTTCATATGAGTTGACTTAAAGATCAAATCTCCAACAAACATGTCCTTTTAGGTCCCACTGAGGCCAGGATAGACACAAACTTGATAATGGGAGCCCACAATGGTAAACCTTCTGCTGGGCCTGTGTGGGTAAAACCATAGAGGGTCTATGTGGGTTTTCTGTAGGCAGTCCCAGCTGTGGGTTGTCCACAGAACACCCACATGGGAGCTAAAAATACTACAGTGTACATCAGTTTGATCCTGCCAGTGTTGGCTGTCACATGACCAAGGGATCAGCGTTACTGACCACCCTTCATCCGGACTCAGTAAGGTCTCCACACAGCTTCGGCGGCCGCCATGTTTGAGGGGGAGCTACTGTGGCTGGACTCCACCTCCACACCCACCCCCTCATTCTGACTGGGCAAAGATGGATGCAGCAGAGAGGAGCCTGTGGAGGCATTGGTGCAAGGTGGCAGGATCCTCGGTGGTGAGCGCGAGTCATTGCCGCCTCCTCCGGCCATCATGGAGAACTGGTAGGATCCGGTCGTGGTGGAGTAATATAGGTGGTATGGCGATGACGTGGACTGGAAGGGGGCATTCTGAGCCTGGTGGGGGCCATTGGCTGAGTAGGGGGGAGGTAGGTAGGTGTGGTATCGCCCTGTTGGGGTAGTTGCCATGGCTGTCGCCATTGTGATTCCAAGGGCGCCGTTGGAGACGGAGTTATGGGAAGGGTTGTAGGTGAACGCGGCTGCGGTGGGTGGGTAGTGTACCCGGGGGTCAGAAAAACGGGTGTCAGGCAGGGAGGGGAGGGAGCTGAAAGGCCGCTCCAACGCCATCCTGGGGTCGCCGAAGGCTGCGAGGTCAGGACCTGAAGGAGAGTAGACATCAGAGGTCAGAGGTGAGCAGATACCCTCCCCTCTGGGTGAACGCACCACTGCCATCTTACCTGTGAGTCGAGAGGACAGGTCACCTAGCGAAGAGCGACCAGGTGAGAGAGGATTGGCTGTGTGGACAGTAGGCGTGGTTATCTGGCCAAGGTAGGGATATGATTGGTCGTAGGACCAGGATGGAGAGGACTGTATCTGTCTGGAGTCTGAGGGGGGACACAGAGACGGAGAGTGTGAGTTACAGAGAGCAGTTAAACATCTTACTGGTTTAAACCAACATGATCAGATGTGTCTTTAACAGCAACGCAGAAACAGACAGATGACATCAGATCCAACAGTTAAAATCATAATCAGTCATTCTGAATGCAGAAATAACTGCATTACTACACCTGACCTGAGAGATGATACTGTGGAACTAGATGACTGAACACTACAACGCATTTTTCTGGAGAAATGACAGAAAAATGACCTCCAGTCATCAGAGCAAATGTTAGTACCTGCTAACCCTGTTTCCTTGTCTTCACCTCAGACAAACATCAATCAAATTTTATGACAGTGCCACATTTTTTTAAATAAAAACAAAATAAAGAAAACAAAAGAAAAAGCACCTCTTCATTGCTTTTATCAGATTAAAGACAGAAGGTTGCAGCCAGGTGCTGGTGATCATCATCACTTATCATCATTGATGAAGTGATCATCAGCAGGTGTGCAGACCTCTAGAGGAGCAGGTGTTTTGGCAGTTTGTTGGTCTGGAGCATTCAGGTTTGTGTTAACACAATGGTGAGAGGGACAGACATCGGTAGTGGTATTAGAGATGCAACTGCAGCTTAATCCCGAAAGGGTTTTAAACATTTTCCAAACTTTTTGGAGGTCTACGGTGAAAGAGATTATGCATAAGTGGAAAACATTCAGCTGTTAACCCTCCCAGGAGTGGACGTCCTAGTAAATTTACCTCAAAGTCAAACTTTGCTAAACCCAAAGTGGAGATGTTTGGTTTTAATGTCCAGAAACATGTTTGGAGGAAACAAAACATAATTTCAGCAGAAACACCTCAGACCCACTGTCAAGCACGGTGGCGGAGGAGTCATGGTCTGGGGTATTGTTTTTTTTTTTCTCTAGCAGAAAACCTGGACATGTTCCAGTTATCAACTGTTTGTGACTGTAACTGCGTAAGAAGCTGCACTGAAAGGAAAACACTGAGCATCAGTTTGATCTCTCATAAAGATGAGAGAAATGTGGCGACTCCTGTGACCATTCTGTCTTGTATCTGAGCCTGTATGAAGAATTTGTCTCTTTCTGACACTGCTGGCCATGAAAACGGAAAGTCAGAACTTCTGAATTTATTCCAACCTGCATCAAGAGTTCCCTGATGTTAAACACAGCTGCTGTCCTGCTCATTTGTTCTCACTTTCAGGCCACTCTGACCTGACGTGAACTGCTTTTCTCACTGTTTTTAATGGGAATCAGATCTGGACACTGCTCCCATTACCAGCATATTGAATTTTGTATTTGCAGATAATGTGTCTCAGTGGAAGACTATAAATAGAGAAGAAAAAGCCAAGGATGGAGCTTTGGGGAGCAGTGAAACTCAGAGGGGCGACCGGGGAGGCATATTACCCAACCACTGCTGAAAACAACGAAAATATGGTGACGAGTCTGTTCTGTACGTTAAAGCTGAAATGTTTCTGACATTTATTTCACTCATAGGTTTCTCATTGTACAAGAGAAATATAAGTTGATGCAAGTGGACTTGGAGTTGGAGTAAACGAAGAAAGCTTTATTTATGTATTTTATTGGTGATATGATTTTTTTTGTGGTGTTCATTGTACTAACAGACCACAACCGCCTTTGGGTAGGTCTGGAAGCATCCAAGTATGAAGCTTAGCTGAGCTGCAGACAACAGCTGTCCTCACCCACCACTACAGGCTGCTAACTGGGTTCAGCGGAGGGCGGTCTCTAGTTCGTCAACTTCTAGACCTGCAGCATCGGGAGCAGCCAGCTCCTCCACCCAAACTGCTCTGGACTCTTCCAGGAGGAGCTTGATCATACTCAGTCAGAAGCAACATCAGAAATGTGGATGGCTGGGCAGATTCCATCAGAATGAACATAAAATAACATTAGTGAGCATCATGGCTTCAGTTGTTCAAATAGATAGCTTGTAGTAACCAAGTCAAGCTAGGACTGTTCCCAATGACGGACAGGCTTGTTCCATCCAGCTGTCCACTTCTGGATGAACCATGGTTGGGGGACTCAGCGCTGACTAAATCCTGGGATATAGCTGCAGTTTGGTTATGATGCTGTCAGTGGAATTCTCACAGTTGGACATCTCACATCTGGACTGAACTAGCTTTGTTGCGGTCATGGCTGAGAAATCAGCAGCAGCTTCATCAGCAAGTTAAATCAGTACTGTCCAGAGTTGACAAACACTAAATTCGAATGTCCTCAGTGAGGTTTCACTACAGACTGTAAAATCTGATGACTCTTTGGCCAGATGAAGAGGAGATATGACTATATGAAGAGGAGGTGTGACTGAATGAAGAGGAGGTGTGACTGAA